>JAQIVE010000485.1:0-36619 GCA_034698285.1 Sminthurinus bimaculatus
GGAGGGGGAGCTGCTGGCGGCTCTGTTGTAACAGTGGGAGGGGGAGCTGCTGGCGGCTCTGTTGTAACAGTGGGAGGGGGAGCTGCTGGCGGCTCTGTTGTAACAGTGGGAGGAGCAGTGGGTGGCTGTTCTGTTGTTTTTGGGTCAGCTGATTCTGGCGTTGACAAAGATGGCGATTCTTCTACACTAGTAAATGTCCCACTATTCCCTCCATCTTGACTTTGTAGCACTCTTAAGAGATCGTCTTCTGTTTCAATTTTGTCGCGGACAGCAGAGGGGAGCTTTAGTGTATTTACTCCAAGAGTTGGTTTATTGCCATACATTGCACTAAAGGGGGACTGGTTTATCCCGGAATGGTGACATACATTTTTTGAGAATTGGACGAACTTTAACCCTTCGGCCCAATGAGAAGTCTTGTTGTCCCTCAGCCAGCAAGCCAGTTTGGTTTGAACATCTAAATTTGCTCTCTCGACAGATCCTTGCGACTGTGAATGACGGGGCTTCCCGTGCACTATTTTACATTGTGGCCACATTTTAGTTAATTCTTCCACAATCTAAATTGAAAGTATGAATTAAACATATTTTAGCCAAATCGTACCAATAATCATCGAATATATTTATAAAACGTTTTAGGTCCGCTTCGCGTAGCGCAATTACTATCTGAGCTCCGTTATGGTATTAAATGACTTTTTTTATTTAAGAAAACATTCATAAAATGCGCGACGCGAAGCGGTCCAAAACTATGCATTTCATAATTTAATTTGCAGATATTTTGAGAGGCATGATTGTGTTATAAAACATTTTACTGTTTTTACATTGCACGTACTTGATTGGCGAATTCACGTCCATTGTCGGACTGCAGAATCAAGGGTGAACCTTTGTCGCAAAATATGTCCAGAAGGACAGAGGCCACTTCTACAGCAGTTTTCGATTTCAGGGGTTTAAGAAGGAGGAATTTTGTCAGATGATCTTGATAGTTCAGTATAAACTTAAACGGCCCATCGGGTTGTGACTGCATGTCTATCAAATCAACCTATATGCGAATAAGTATAATTAAAAAGTTTCATAATATACGAGAGTAGTAAAAATTTGTTTTTGTTTCTCAATTTGAAGTTGTCGAACGTGACAAAACATGATTATAAATAGAATAATATATAAAAGGTATTAAATACTAATTATTGTTCCGTTTATGTAAGGAATGAAAATTTTTAGTTTTACATACTTGACATCTAGAGTTCATCTCCGTGGACAAAATTGGATTTGTGACGATTCCTTTCTTGCGCCTTGATTTTTTAAGTTGACAGTTTTCACAAAGGTGAATAAAAATCGTTATCTGCTCAAGCGTAATATTATAATAATATTGATTCAGTCTCCTATACATAACATCTCGACCACCGTGGTTGGTTACATCATGGGCATTATTAATGGAGTCAAAAATATTCTCAGCTGGTAAAATTTGTCGTTCTGACCCCCTTTTTCTCAAAATATACACACCATCACAATAAAATACTTCGTATAACTTGTTCCAGTTATAGTCATCAGACGTTTTATTTACATTTTGATCAAAATTTCTTAAACGGCCAATTATGGTGTCGACTCTCTCTTCATTGAAGAATACAGTATTATTATTTTTCTTCGAACTATGACATTCGACGATTTTCGAAAAAAATGTTTCTTTGACTGAGTCACTCATAGTGATTAATCACGATCACAGCAGTAGAGGTATAATATCTCAATTAAAAGTGTTTATTATCGTATTTGATGGATTATAGGGATAAAAGTTTAGCACAAATACAAACAAACAGTGAAACGGTTAAATGCAGTTTCAATCTCCCCACCGGTGTATGATTTCTCAATGAAACAATGTAACTCGATGCCAGTTATACACATTTACTGTCAAATGTGTACAACCCATCAAATGTTTTACAGAATCACTAATTTGTCTACGCATTCACCAAGTGTTATACAGATTCACTGAGATCTGTACAGACCTAGTTTTACATTATATAGAATCCCCAAAATGGCTACACATTCACCAAGCATTGTACAGATTCACTGGTAAATGTATACAATCCCCGTAAATTGTACACAATTTTTGATATTGTATACAATCACGGTTAATTGTATACAATCCCTAGTGATTGTATACATTCACGGATTGTACAAAATCACGGTAACATATATACGTCAATACTCAATACATATATAAAATACGTATGTAAAGCCGTAGCATTTACAGATACAAACTCACGTTTCCATAAATTCGCACGGAAAAATTTTGATTCATTAGCAGGTCAGACATCCGTTGCAAAGCCGTCGGAAAAAAAGAGCTCTCGGCGTCAAATGGTAAATTAGATGCTGAATGTAGTAGAATCGTTGCATACATGGCTCCAAATCCAACTCGCATTTCTATACACTAACAATTTTAAAAAGGCATTAAACTTTAAACGTACCTACATACAATAATTTTCATACATTCATTTTTCAGAAATCGAGAAGCTACCAGCAGAAGCTACACAATACAAAGATAATTGTTTTCATATGATACACAATGATCTCTCACCTCTTCTGCCGTCTTAAAAAAATCTTCCTGTAATTCTGGATGAGCTATTATTACGGCTATAATTATCCATTCAGTGAAATATCGAACACTAGTTAACGGCCCGTCTTTTGCTAAATTAAGCAAAAGGTTCCGCATTACTTTAGCAGCAATGTCCTGTAAGCAAAAAAAACAGTACAACACTTGTATTATACCTTATACCCCAAGTTTCATTTATATAATAGCATATAAGTATCCAATCTCCTTTAAGGAACTCATTAATAAGCCATACCGTATATATAATATTTTTTCATAATCGAAAGATTATAATACAAATATAATTTTCCATTGTCCTTACTCGGGTGTAATATGGTTGAAGCATAAGTAGGTTCTGTGTTATTCTGTGCTTAAATCGATGATAAAAGGAGCCATTAAAATTCCTCCGTTTATCGGCACAACCATTGTCATTCATGTCCAGTAACTTGTCTATAGCAGCGTTTAGAAAAACTACATGCTCGGAAGTGGACGTTTCATCATCGGATAGTTTCTTAATTTTGTACAGTTTCAGGATGGTTAAAGTTGCAATTATACGACTCTTTGCATCTCCAGAAAAGGGAAGGCTACAAATAATAGTAAATGAAACCATAACATTTTAAAGTTGCAACTCTGCAATGTTAAAATATAAAATATAATATGCATGAAATAGGTATACTTAGTTTATTTTGTCCTGGTTTGGATTTTGGATACAAACTACTCATTAAATATTATACGTTATTTCCTATTCTTTTATTACCTCAAAAAATCATCATAGTTCGTGGCAATATCCTTATCATCAGTTTCGTTAGCACATAAGTAACTCCACAAATTATACATTGTCCTAAATGAGATTCCAACAGAATAAAAATTAGAAAATTTTCCTACAAAATTTCATTCTTTTGAAGCTACAAAAAAACAATACGTCGATCTATGCTGCTTTATTACTTGGCAGATTTAAAGAGCCCTGGTGTACTGCAGGATATGTCAATGCACACATTCAGGACTTCAGTAAGGTAATCATCATACAATGCCCGAATTTCAGGACGACTAAAATCTTCTTGTTCAATTTTATCTCTAATTGCATAGGTTAAGGTACTGATTACACCAGGTATGGATTCACTCAATTCAAAAATCTCGGTTGAATACTGCAAAGACAAATGGGTAAACAAGATATTATTATCATCGTTAGTTTATAGTTTATATATTCTATGAACTATTAACTAATATAGAAGAAATTCATGGCTAGTATTTTCGCATCATTAAACAACCTTTGAAAGAACTCCAATCCCTGTGAAAGCTGGATGAGATATGAATGAGCAGAGACTTGTAAAAGCTTTCCAAAACTTTGGCGTCGAATGTAATTCTAAGGTTCGTGTCCATGCTTGGTCGACGAAATCTCCAATTTCCTGTATAAGATCCCTAAAAACACATCGATGTAATGAATGATAACAACATAAAATTCTTTATGATAACATCTTATAGCAATATTTTCATTTTCATTACTGTAATATGTTGTACATGTATTAAACACATTTGAAATATACAGATTTTGATGAAGTAATAAATAACAGACAGAATGAAAAAATCACGTCTGATATAGGTATACTTACTTGAAGTTACTTTTAAACGACTCGGTTAAAATTTGTTGTAAAATTTCAAAAATGTAGGTTAAACCTAAATGACTTCCAGAATCTACCAGATCCAATGCTGCAGCCATAGTTTTTCTTAGGATACCGTGTTTATTTTCCAAAGCATTAAAATTACCACATCTTATCCCCTCATCTCTGTTAATTACAACTTTAGCCAAGACCCATAACTTTAAATCGCTCACATGAGACACAAATCGATGTTTCACTTCTATATTTTGCCCTTTCAATTCATCTTCGTACAAACTTAAGTTTAAAGCACTATGTGTACATTCTTCAAGTAGAAGGAAAATCCATTCACCTGAATTATATGCTTCTAGCCTTTCACTTTCACTCCTTTCACCACTTTCCTTGTTGCCTTTGAAGGCTAATAAGTTTGGAAGAGCCAACATTTTCAGCAATACTAAATACGATAAATTAGTGTAGTCTTTGCTTCCTCTCCCAAATACTAGTGAACGTGCTTCATTAATAAATTCAAAGTTATCTTCTGTTTTATTATTATCACAATATTCACTTGTTATTTCCAGTATAGAGAATAAAGGATCAGCACGATTAAAGCTGATACTACAAGATGAAATTGACAAATGACCCGCTTTGACAAAGTCATACAACGACTTGAATGAGAGGCGAAAGAATAACTGAATTAAAGGTACAAAAATGGAGCTAGTTGAACTCGACTTTGAATTAGAGTTTGTCACTTGATTTTGTTTTTGTACCAAGTCCTCGTGAATCAGGATGCAGCTTTGAGCAAAATCCAAGGTTGTTTTCATTTCCTCGGTGGAAAGTGTTGAGAAAAGACTTTCACTCAAAATTTGTTGAGCATATTCCTTCAGTTGAGAGCTCAATAGCTCAATATTGAATTCGTCCACCGGTGTTGGACTTTCCGTGTGCAATAAAACCCATCGGAAAAAACCTTTGAGTTTGTACTTGGTTTCAAAAGATCTTATTGCATTAAGGATTTCACCATGCTGTTGCAAATACTCTTGCTGGTCTTGTAGTATCCACTTGAAGAAATTTGACCTTGGTGACAACAATAACAGGTGGGCTTGCAGCAACCCACGATAATTACAAAATACATCTCGATCCAGACCACCCAAAAAAGTAAAAAATTGTAAAAATACTTCTTCTCTATTTGAAGTGTATGTAGAGCAGTGGAACTCAAAAACTAATGATGATGACGGAGTTTTGTATTGTAAAAAAGACAAGATTTCCAAGAGTAAAATCTGCATCTTGTTTTTTAAAAGTCTATCACAAAAAGCTAGTCTATGAATAAGAATATCACTGGCTGTAGTTAAAACTTGTATAAAAATGTTGTGGTTATATTCACTCAGTGTTGGTGAAGTAGTATTAGTAGTTGAACTTTCAATATTATTTTCATCTTTTACCATTTCAAGAACACAGCTCTTTGCAGCTAAAAGAACAAAGTAGATGGAGATGGAACTAAATTCCTTTGGAGAATTCTGGAGATAATTTAACAATAAGAGTACCGGGGAAACTTGTTCTTCAGCACATGTACACACTCCATGGACTAACTTTCCCAATTTTTCAGCAAGAGTAAAAAAGTCTAGTGCTTCATTTAAGATCCAATACACTTTTTCTCTCAATATGGGAAGCACAAATGTTTGTAGAGATTGGAGAAAAATGTCATTTTCATTGTAATCAGTATCGCGACTACTACTATTATTATCGCCATGATTATGAGCATTAGATTTCAAATTGGGGTTATTCCTGGATCTAGGTACGGAATTAAGAAATAATTCTAAGCCATCTCTGGCTACACTTCGATTATCATGACGCAGCATTTTAATCTCTAGAATAATAAACCACGGCATCACGTTGCTGTACTGTTGAAGTTCCGGGTGTAATGACTGCAATTTCCTCACAAAAGGCTGGACAATATGAACTTGCTTTTCATTTAAAATCTCATAAATGTCAAAGAATAATGTCCAAAAAATTTTGAATTGCTTGAACCCTAAATGGAGAAGTACTTGGGTCGCAAGAAGATTTTCATTAGCTAGTAAATGATCACGGACCGCTGCTGAGGATTTCGACTCAATTAAATATGATACGACGGTTTTGATTATATACATGGCACGTTTTGCAGACAAAGGATTAGAACTGAGTAGAGATTCTCTCACTGTGGACATGACGTTTGGGTTTAAAATTTTGGGAACAAACATTCCAATCCCTTCCTCTCCAGCATCAATTAGTGGGCGAAGAAGGCCAATTATTTGCTGGAGTAGGGAATCATTTTTGTCGGGTGTTGAGGAAGATGATGGAGCAGATGTATTTTCTTGGATTTTAAAATCTTTCAATAAAATATCCAGAGAATCCAGAGACTCCTGAAATTTACTATTCTTATCGGTTGTTTCCGCCATGGTGATGTGTCAATTCCGAGGAACCTAAAAGATATTATATACAGAGTATACAAGGAGTTTACATTATGCACACATTTTAATCGTTAAACAACTAAATAACATTCATACTTACGATAATGAAATAATGTACTTAATTCGCTCAGCAGCTGTGATTGTTGACCACTCACCTTATATTATCCCGATTACACTTATACTTCCGGTACCAAGAAATTAAGTGCTTAAACAATCGCAACCCGTACGCTTATAAAACTTAAAAATAACGACAAGACAAATTAACAAGATTGATTGTTCTCTAACAAAAATAACAAAATGCTGTGAAGAACAAATTAAGTTTTATCACCAATTCGCAATCGGCGAGCACATTTCTGTAGTCATCTCATTTCAAACATTTTCGTGTCGAAAATCATGGGCATCTGTGAGATAGTTTGTCATTTCATAGAAGCAAAAAGTCTTTTTCCCCCCATCATGGTCTTTTGCGTGCCATAACTTCATACTTCCGTAAATCGCAAATACTATTAGGTAAAAGGAGTATAACATTTAAGTACATAAATGGCATGGTGTCTGAAGCTTTTTTATCTAGGTATAGATTAAAAAGCTTCAGACACCATGGTAAATTGTAACGGTTCAACCACGAATTTTTACGGAACTCTGTACATTGTACATGTGTAACTAAGCATGGTTCCATGGGTTTCCGTAAGCTTTTATCCAAGCTTGATAGGACACAACTTACGTAAACCTATGGAAACGAAACATACTAAGTTACACAAGTATTCCGATTTCCGATATTCAAGCAAAAAAACAACACTTTTAAGTTTTGAGTATAGATACCCAAAATGAATCACCAGCATCGAAATAGACAAATATAGACGAATAAATATTATGCAATCTGATAAATTGTCATGACTGGCACTGGCATTGTTCAATTTATTTGTCACCTTTATCGCTAATGCATAAATACCGTAAATACAAAACAAAATGTTTTTTTTCGACATGTGTTTATAATAGACTTTTCGACGGTATTTGATGTTTTTGATATCGTAAATGTGATATCATAAGCATTTATTTATGTGATGTTGAACTTTAGTTCAACTTTATAAGTAGGTAAGTACATCATACATAGAAAGCTAAGTTTTTCCCGTAATATGTATGTTTCATGCTTCAGTCTAGTACTAACAAGTTTATCAGTTACATAAGGAAAATACTGGCTTTTTATTGGACAACCGGGTCTAATAATAGATGCATAAACACATCTACAAATTTTATTAAATACAATTAATAGAAATCTTCTGTTAATTAAAATAATAATTATTGTGGTGCATAATACTACCGTGGGTAAGTATACAGTACATACAGAATACCTAAGTACGTATGTATAAAGTTGTTGTTATCCAGTGGAAAATGAAGAGCCAGTAAAATACTAATAACTAATAACACACAATTATCAAAACGTTTACAAGGTCTCATTTGTTTTCGAGATATAAAAAGTCAGGAATCGCAGTACCAAAGTTCGAAATTAGCGTTTTTTATTACAAATTAAATGACTTTATCGTTCTCGTCGATGAAACATGAATGAAATCAATAATATTATCTCTGTATACAACACTTGAATATATATACTGAAACTTTGTAGTGAAGCATTTCAGGTATGTGTATGTAATGGGCATATATTATGTAAAAATATATAGGTATGTGGACTGGACATAAAAATAGTGAATCATTCGAATCCTATACTTCCTTTTTAATGCATATAATGAAATAAAAGAATTGATAATTGATTTCATCCTTTCGTGTCATGAGTTTTACGAAATCTCAGTATAACGTGCAACTGTACACATATTTCTACATACATTGTCTGTGACTGTGGCCGTTTTTCTCATCCATTTTATATGCCTACATATATAAATACATAGGTACATGCATATATTTTAGTACGTACAATGTGAAAATCCCAGTATTTCATATTTAAATAAACGACGGTCTTTTGTCATCATGATGAAAGTTCATGCATTCGTGTATATTCGCAATTCGCATAACTATATTATTCGCACACATGCATCATAAGTACATTATACTATATTTTCTCTTGTGCATTACATGTGACAACGTTAATGCTGGAGAGATCCACCTGCTTTGCTTTTGTACATATAATACTATCACGAGTTTAAAGTTTAAAGGGGCAAATACATATACACATTACAGAAAACCATGATTGCTCTTCAAAATACCGAGAACTAAATAGGCTTGAGCGTACGAGTCATTAACTTTGATTATATTATATAAAATAGGGAAGGACCTGACCAGACATTTTATTTGTTAACCAGTCACCACAGCGGAAGGATAGATCAAACATAAAATATTATTTAAAACAGGTTTACCTTTATACATATTATATAAAATATAAAACAACTGCTACCATGGGGCTGTTTCCCCGAAAAGCATTTTCCCTGTGTCTCTACTTCTTCCTCTTTCTTGATCTTGACCTGGCTGTGTCACAGAATTTCAACTCCGAGCCTAATATAGAACAAGAACTCAGAAGCTTTCTCAAGGGTAATAGAGGCGATTTCCAGTCTCAAGATTATACAATCGATCGAAATCGTTTGTTGGAATATTCTAAGAAGGGGGTCCGACCGTCTTGGACAGAAGAACAAGCGAGCAAGGAAAAACTCGAGTCGTATTTACTGGAGAATATTATTCCATTTTACCTAAAGGAGTGGCTTGTCTCTGGGAAACTAGCACAGCTTGCCGAGGAAGGCAGTGGGTTATTCACAGGTGTGGGTGAAGATTGTGCTTTGGCATCAAAACAATGGATAAACCATGCGACGGTGGGTCTCCTTAACGGATCAACGCCAACTTGGGCCTTTCAAAGTAAGTAAACTTTAATTTTCTTCCTAATTTTCCCAGTTATTTTACATTTAAAGCTTATTTACCATTTTTAACTCATTTTGATCTCATAATCATTTAAGTGATTGACGCTTGGGGGAAATTTCCTGAGGGTGTACTGTCTGGTCATGTTGGGGCTTCAGGAGATTTTCACGAATGCCTCCAAATTCGTGGTAACTACTCAAACCCATCCAAGGAGTCACAGCAGGGGTTTTTCAAAGGATCCTACTGTACTTCGTACGTCTTACCAGCTTTTTTCCTTGAAGAATTGTCAAGATCAAAAGCCTCAAAAGTAGGAAATCCCAACTTGAGACAAGCAGTTTCGCCGGCGGAATTATTGGTATTATAACAATAGCCATAAACCATAAAAGACACCACAATACAATCACTTATCACTATTATATGTATCTAAGAATCTATACATAATGCATACACATAATATTTGCCGCACTATGTACATTCAAAACTATGTACCCAGTATCTACCAGACTCAATCTGTTTGGAAAGTATATGGAAAAGTACGGAATGAAAAGTTAATCAGTGATGCTGAATCGTTTTTCAGGCCAGTATAACTAATCTCAACAGCACTGTTATCATGCTCCCATCTTTGGGAATGTGTTTCCCCTCGACATGCTCACATCAGGATTCACAAGTACTCATGTCCAATGCTATGGCACTTGCGGGTAATATCATCGCTCCCATCCTGCTGGCTTGCTACACCGATGAAAAGCCGGACTTTGATACAGCAGATATCACAATGATGTATGAAGATTTAGATACAAATACATATCTACATATTTGTATATTCGTATTGTATGTGTACATCATAATACCTACAGACAGATGCCTAAATATTATGTGCATAACAATAGGTATGTTAATATAAAATATAAAATTTTTTGCTTGTTTAAGTGTTGGCCTTTCAATTATTGGGGTTTTGTGTGTCGTTGGAACGCTGGTTGATGTTCTGATTTACAAAAAAACGGCAAGAGGTTCCATGTCAAAGAGTAAAGGTTGGTATAATTACTAATTAACTTTCTGTTTGTATCATGCATTTTATGACCCGTTAATTACAAGTTATTACTTACACAATAGCATGAATTTTAAAAGGTTACTAAAGGTTTTTGTATACCTTATTATTTTCAAACCAGAGACGGCATACAAGGTTCTTGTCGCATTTTCCCTGTACACAAACATAGTAAAATGGTCAAACGTGTCCGTGGGGAAGGACAATCTGGGATGTTTACATGGTCTCCGATTTTTTTCCATGTGTTGGGTCGTTCTCTGTCACACCCTCGTTATGTACATAATGGTCCCAAGCAACTGGAACTTGATAGATATGAGAAACGTATGATATTGCCCACTTATTATAACTGCTTATGTAAACTATAATACCATTTCTAAATTAAAATTTATAATAATACAGTTGTCTTTGTTTTTACATCAGTTTTGTTTATAATCTCTAACATCTATGTATTATGTGTATAAATGTATGTTTTACAGATATATAAGGGTAACTGGACAATCTACGCTTTAATAAACGGGACGCCGTCTGTAGACACTTTTTTCACAATGTCAGGAGCACTCGTGGCCTACAATCTTCTCAAGGCCTTAGACAAACAAAGAGGCCGAGTAAACATTCCTCTCATGTATTTTCACAGATTTATGAGGTATGTGTACTTGTACTAAATACTAAAGCATTACTCAAACCGTTATCAATACAAATTACATGATCTAAATACGCACCTGGCATTTGGCAATGCTACCAACATAATGTCTTCAAGATTTCAATTTCATTTCTAACTTCTAACTTTATAAAATTGTGGTTTTAGAATAACACCAACGTACATCATAATTGTTGGAATGATGGCCACAATACTCCCGTACATCTCAAGTGGCCCAATGTGGTACGCGATCGAGGCTGAAAGCGCAGCCTGTGCGAAGAACTGGTGGCACAATATCCTCTACGTCAACAACTTGATCACATACGATGCAGAAAATGCTGGTGTAAGCATAATAAGTATAATATGTTTTCGAAAAGTAGTGACTAACTACAATCTTATGATATATTATGTTACAAAAATGAACCTACCACAAAAGATCAGAAATGTGGTCAGAAGTATAGAGGCTGTTATCGAAGTTGAAATGTTTAAGTTTCCATAATATGTATAATGTATAGTCATATGAGTCCGTTTTGATTTTTCAGTGTTATGGAGAGGCATGGTACCTGGCCAACGATATGCAGTTCTTTTGGATTTCACCTCTTTTAATTTATCCATTATGGCGTTGGAAAAAGATTGGGCTTGGATTGTTAGGTCTGTTTAGTGTGGTTTCTATTGTCACACCGTCGGTGATAGCCCACGAGAAAAAATTACCCCCTACGATGACGCCATTTTCAAATACTGGTACTTATATGCAGGATATTTACACAAAGCCATGGACTAGAATCGGTCCATATTTGGTGGGAATTTTCGTTGGATACGTCCTCCATTCAATGTCCGTGTATCCAAAATATAAATGGCGTCTCCCTAAATGGGCAGTACTGGCAGGATGGACTCTTTCAACTGTCGCTGGCATGGCAGTCATCTTTGGACCAGCTTCTTATTTCGACCCTAACAACCACGAGGCTGCGACGACGAGTGTAGGTAGTGCAGTGTACGCGGGAATGCACCGATACGTTTGGGGGATCGTAATTTCCTGGATAATATTTGCCTGCGTTCAAGGATATGGGGGCTGGGTGAATGATTTTCTCAGCTGGGCCCCATTCGTTCCTCTTGGCCGACTTACCTTTTGTGTGTACATCACCTCCTATCACTTACAAATGATTTACCATATTACAGTCACTACTCCAACGTATTACAGTCCATACATCGCTGTGAGTCCCCATATTTATAAATTATATAATATGCTATTCATTTTTGTACCATGAAACAATATTATTGAATGTATTTTACTACATAATAATGCATGCGTACAATGCATATTATATAACATGTAATATGTATGGGCTTATTACATATTTTAAGGGATTTATTTAATTATTTTCAGGTGAACTTGTTCTTTTCACATTTAATCACGTCTCTATTAGTTGGGTTTGTCTTAACAATCATACTAGAGAGTCCATTTATTCAGCTGGAAAAAATAATCTTTCAGCAGGAAAGAGCTCGACCATCACCCCCGCCAGTAAAAAATGATGACACCAGCACTACCAGCAGTGGCATCACGGAAAGCAATAACAATCACAGTGACCCAAAAGATAACGTGTGATTGTTGTGTCGTTGATACATGTTCTTACTTATAGTTATATTATGGTTAATTGTTAATTGTTGAATTGCGCATGTGAGTTGTATGTTGTATGCAAGATGACGAGTGACGAGTGGAATGTGTAAAATACTTTTGTAAGTTATAATTATTTTATTTATTTAAAGTTGTTACGATTATTAACACTTATGATTAAACGTTTACAACAAATTTGTATGACATTATTTGCTGGTGAAATGATACTGAACTTAAAGTTATTGTAAACCTGAAAGGATGGTCAAGCATGTGATCTATCTCCTCAAGCCTCAAGAATAAATGAAACTATTTTACCGACACAATAATATGCAATATATTACATAACTGTACCTACTCCAAAAATCAAAGTACTAAATAAAAGCAATCTTTCATTGCAATGTTTTAGTTAAACAAAATCTCCTATACACTTTTCCTTCACCTTGATACTGGCAGCTTCTACTCTGCAGAAACATTGTAAATAAACACAAACTTTACCATTAGCCTACAAGAGGTGCCCAAGTATACATAAAGTATCATATTGGATTGTATGTTGTACGATAAATGGGTATAGTGTATAAAGTCGTAGACTATTGGAGGGATTCCTAGTTTTCCTTCACGGTAGCAACCACTAACGTTACTTAGGCTCATATGTACTACCTGTAGGGTGAATACAGGGTCAAAGGTCAAGAAATGGCAAACATTTAAAGTCAACAAGTCGATGATTTTCATTGGACTTTCACTTGATACGATATTCGAACTTTTTTTCAAACAATCCTCCAAATGTCAAAATTGCAGTCTTGGGTTTGTTATTTGTTACCCCTTGAAAAGGTAAGGTAGTCCACTTCTTATAAATTTACAATTAAATTCCCACAGCTCCAATGAGTAGAAAATACTGGGTGATGTTGAGTACAAAAAGTACAGTTCAGTACATAGAGATAGATTAGATAATTTCTTTATCATAGTTACCATCAATATGGCCAAATCCTAATCTTTTGGGTAAACTCTTGGTTATTTCGTCTATATAGCACCTATTTGACTTCTAGATCACGAATATGCAAGGGTTCGGAAGTGTTTCTACCGTTTAGTCGGTCAAAACCCCGAAAAACCGGGTCAAAACCGATTTTGCCGAAATCTAAACTGTTGGGAAAACGTTTGGTTATTTCGCGTACACACCACCTATTTGGACCCTAGATAACGAATATACAAGGGTTCCCCATTGTTTCTACCGTTAAGTCGGTCAAAACCCCGAAAAACCGGGTCAGAACCGATTTTGCCAAATTGTCATCTTTTGGGTAAACTCTTGGTTATTTCGGCTTAATATCACTAGATTACGGATATACAAGGTTTTGTTAGTGTTTCTACCGTTAATTTGGCCAATACCCGCAAAAATCGGGTCAGAATTGAATTTTTTAAAACCAAACTATTGACGGATCTTTTTGTTAGTTTCAATGTGGTTGTTTATGAAATAATGTATAAATAATAAATACATTAGTTTTGGGGGATATTAATAGTAACTAAAATAGGTTGGGTGTACTAATTAAGAGGTTTGAGAAAACCCTATAGTGATTCGCGCGGAGCGCGAACTTGTTATTACTTCTTGATTGATTGTGGAACGCTTTCATGTTCAATATACTGCAGCTCTTGCGTGGTCTGGTAGCGCAGGTGAAGAGCCGTAGGGTCCCAATCCAGGGCGACCGATACGGATTGTAAATTTAATTTATCTAATATTTCATCTTCAGTGCACATTATGGGACAACCACGGCAAAATTTTCCCCATTGGCACTAAAACACAATACAATGAATTATATGACAAAAATATGTCGAATGAATAATACACATTAAGCCTTTAGATTGATTCATGTTTCGTAGTACTCACCAAGCCACAACAAGATTCAACATCTTTTAAAACGATACGGAGTACAAAAGGATATTCATATCCTAGGCTGTCATCGCTGTTAAAATATAGTTTAAAAAAAGTTAACTATATTATTATTTTGTTATTTATAAAAAAAAGTAATGCAAACGATATTCATATGTTATAGCTATTCTGTTGGAATTTGTAGTGGTTATTTATGCATACAACATGAGTATATCGTTTTAATTTTTGCTTACCAATCCTGTGCATGGTTTTGTAAATAGGTATTTTGTAAGTCTGTCGGCGGTAGAGGAGAAACGAGCCGTGCTACTAATTGCCAAACTCTCTTGTACAAATCCAAATGGGTCATATTATTATTCACAAAAGGAATAACTAAAGGAAGTCCAAATAATACAGGACGACTTTTCTGAGGAGCTAGAAAGTATGCTTCTTGTCTCAAAATTTTTCGGTGTACAACAAGAATAACATTCTCATTATGCATTTGTACATCTGACATTGATGTTTGCATACTTGCACTTCCACAGCTTGAGACGCTACTTTGTCTTGAATGTCCCATCGCACCGTTTTCTACCGGAACTCTCAGCGAACTATTGTTACTATTACTAGTGTTATTATTATTATTATTTTGATTTTTTGACGAAGACATAATTCGTTGTATTTGAGGATCATATTGAGCTGTAAAATCAGCTGCTGATGTAATTTGGTAGACATAGACAGGATGATTCACAAATACCCCTTTTATTCTCTGATAATCAGAAAATATGTGAGTGATGCGAGACTGACGTATCTGTTACATGGAACATTTAAAAAAAAAACTTACATTCAAATTATAAAATCTCGTTCCTTTTATGATCAAATTATATAAACTATTTATCGCATGCCATTTTAAGACTCCGTGTGGTTAATTTTTTACAAGCTGTACCATTTATTATTTTTTAAAAAAACTACAGACTATTTCTTGAAGCATAAAAATAAAAATATATTTTATAAAGTAAGTAATACCGAGCCGAAAGGACTGACCTCTGTGCATAGCAAGCTATCTGGTTCTAGTTTTGGAGGATTTGATGCCGTGAGCTCTGATTTCGGAACGGGATAATTAATAATAATGAGTAATTTATGTAAATATTTTAACTTGTACTTGTAACTTATATTGTACAACCCATAGCTAACTAACAACAAATTTTTATTATTTAAATTATTTTATACACATATAAATAAAATTATGAGCGCAGAAACTTTTTACCTGAAAGGCGATTTTTTAAATCTATGATTCTTTCATCTATTGATGCTAATAGTCCATAACGTATTGGAGTAGAACCATCTTGACGAATAACTAATACGAATAACATGTAAATTAAATTTTGTAATAATACAAGTAATTCCTTCTCCAATAATAATAATACATATGTAGACCAAAGAATCAAAAGTTGCTTTGATATATGGCGTTTCCGTGGAAACACCATATATCAAAGTAACTTTTGATTCTTTAGTCTTCATATTATAATGTAGTAGTAAAACCAAAGAAAAAATATGCATTTACTTACCAACAAAATCACAAAAAACAAAGCTTTCCATTGGTAATGGCAGAGAAAGATAGTTGAAAGGATCAAAACGAGTGCTTTCTTGCTGACAAACGTTACACCGAACGCTTGATTTTAATTGCCCATGAAAAAGATCCACAACAATACTTTTATTACGAAGTAGATGATTTTCCTAAAAGAGATTAAAAGGGAGAGTGAATAAATAAGAACAGCTAGATTACAAATAATACAGGGGTCTTAATGATGACAATGTCAATGGACGGTGAAACCTTTCATGTATTTATGTGGTTAACAAATTACTAACCCATGCTTCTTGCGCGCAAATTACGTCAGGACGATTATCACTATCCTTTAGTTCAACATAAGGTTTCTCTGTCACTCTATTAAGATCCTCATGAAGGCCATCCAGTAAAAAAGCTAATAATTCCTGTAATTTAAAAATAATTCTGCATAGTAACGTCATCGGAGAAAGGAATATTACTCATGTCTTATTTTGTATTTTATTTCAAGTTTTATACAATAATCATTTTATGAAAGCTAAAAACTACCTGTGAATCATTTTGCGAAAATCCAGAAAATCGGGGAGCGTATTTGCCAATCGTCCACTAATATCAAACATATCATTTTTTATTACCCAATTTTAAAGATAAATAAATTGACAAAATTAACAAAATAATTTCGTGTGGTAAATCAGTACAATATAGCTAAAATTCTACAGGTTTTAAAAACACACACATACCCTTAATTTGAACGGGGCGATTGTTTTGACCATTCCACTCCATATATCTAAAAACGGAAAAGTACATGTAAATACTAAATGCTATATTAACCGTTAATTACCATAAAGGAATCTCTTAAAACGTTGAAATGTTTTGTCTTTTAATATTATATTTAAAAATTTTACGCAAACCTGTAACTAAATCTCCATATCTTTTAGCTATATGACCCCTATTAAACATTCAAAAAATAAATTTTTTAGTTTGATAGAAGATAAGACATGGGGTATTAAATTGACAAAATAGTAATAGAGTGGATAATAAATATGCCATTTTTCTTACTTCATCCCAAGTGGATTTGTACGATTTAGTTCGTACATGTGCATTTTCTTAGTAAAGTACAATGTTAAGGGTCGGGTATTAGAAACACATTGTAGTGCTGAATTCATAAAACAGGTGTTTCCTAAGTTATTCAGGCCAGTCAAACCTTAAATCCGAGGGAAAAAAAATCAATTAAGAAAACCATGATTTTATTTTGGATTTAATAGATACATAGGGTTTTAGGATTAAACTGATTACTTATATTTCGATATTTAGGTTTGTCTATCTACATGTGTACATATTATGTGTATATATTTAGATATAAGGATTTTGTTCAAAAAAACCTTTTTCAGCAGGCAATGATGATGATGACTGTCGATTAAATTTGGAATCATTGGAATTATTTGCTAGAGATCCGATTTCCTCTGGCCATGCTGAAATTACAATTATTGTAATTACACATTAAAACTCACACTTAAAATTAGATAAATATTTATATATTATGAATGTTGAACCACAAAATGCTACTGGTAGGCATGATAATTTAGCCATATTATAACTTGTTTCTTACTTTGGTCTTTATTTCTGGTTTCAATCAATATCGCAGACAAATCAACCAAGTTTAACTCTTCTAAAGTTAAACTCTCTTCATCAAGAACTAAATGGAATGACAAATCATCGGAAGTCAAAAGATCTAAGCGTGTGTCTGAAATTGGTAGTCTTAGTTTTTGACAAATGAAACTCCAAACTTGACCGAGAGTGGTTTTACGACTAAATGAAGCCACGAAAGAGAGAACTCTGTGAAGAATAAAATACAACCATGATAAAACACAGACTCTTATTGATTTGAAATAATGACGTTTTTAGCCGTAGTAAAAAATAGGGATAAATCTAAATAAATAAATACAAAAAATAATGTTGTAAACACTTGATACTGTCATTTGATTTGTACCTTTTTGGTGGATATAAATTATGATTTTGGACGTATGACATATGAGCCGCTCCATACATTCCAGTCCAAGGGACATTGTTACCCGCCGAATTGGGTTTATTTGTAGCATTTGTTGGTTGATGGCGGTAGAGTAAAAGAGTTAAAGGATATAATTCTAATTCCAGGGTTTTCTCTGTCTCAATTACCTATTAAAATAGGAAGCGAATTCATATAGTCGAAACATAATACAAAGTATTCCAAAGAAGATGTGAGTTTAATAGAATTGCCAGAAAGATTTCATACAGTGGTGTTTTTCATAAACTACAAGGACACATGTAGGTGCATAGAGAGGATAAGTTGAAAATGTATTTCATCATTGCGATTTTCGAAAATCTCAAAAATCAGTTCGATTTTTAGTTTTATGATGTTTCCTTGGAATGAATTTATCAACATAAACTTATTGCGCAAGAACGCTCTATAACACATTTCTTGTTCTAATGATAGGGAGGGAGACGTTTATATGAGCTTTGACCTTATATCAAGTTTCACTACAATACATTCAGCTGAAATTTTAAAAATACACAGTGAATTATTTGATTTTATTCCTTTTCATTACCTGTCTTGGCAATGGAATTTGAACTCCATACCACTGTACCAATGCGTTCCAAATTGCATGTGGAACCTATGTAATAAAGAAGCCACAGCAAAAAAAAAAGCAAAAAGGTTAAGTCAAATGTTAGCAATAAAAAATGTATTTCACAATGATTTGTTCTTTCTATGATGTCTTAATAAAAGAAGAAAAACCAACCTTTTTGAAGTCGCGACCTTCTACAATATCCTTCCTTAGCCTCCCTCCTTCAGCAGTTAAACTTGGAACTTTTCCTGCTCCATAAGACATTGAACTAAGCAAAGCTGCATTATCAATGCTACCTGGTTTTCTACCATTTTTCCTATTCCACGAATTACTTGACAGATTTTTTCGAAGACTACTTGGAGAATTCACAGGGCTTGGGGTGCTTAATAATAATAATAATAATAAAAAGAAAAAAAAAACATTACACATGAGTATTTTTTTTCATATTCGATACGTAAATTAAAAGAATAAAATGAATAAAAGCGATGGAGCATAAGGAAACAGTTTGTAAACTGTCCACGGTTTACATACATAGCCAAAAGGCAAATGCTACATTGCAACGCACGTAATTAAATAAGTAGTTGCATGTACGGGAAGTTATCCTCATAATGATTTTACAAAAAGAAAAGTATTTCGATTATTTATTTATTTTTACCTTGAGCTGTCCATAGTGACTAACGACAAAGAGCTTGAGCTGCTCTTTGTTTTGGAGTTTAAAGTCGATGCAGCAGACATTTCTCCATCCTCAGCGTCTAGATTTTTAAACGTGTCAAAAGATGCAAGTACTATTAAGGGGTAAAGTCCATAAGAAGGCACTCAATTTTCAGCCACTTAAGAGTTTTAACTCTAGTTATGGAATTTACATATTATAGCATTTGAGGATTTGAGCGTAATCTATCTTTATGACAAGTTACCAATAGAGCTCTTTATTGCAGTGACTACAACGTTTTCACTGACGTCCATGGCTACCGTCGACTCCACGCCGGATTTTTTCATGGACCAGCAACGGTTTGAAGAGCTACTTTTGCTGCTACTATTACTACTACTTCCTGTGGCATCATTAAAACTGGCAATACTATTGCTGAAATAAATAACATCAAACACACGTGTTAAAAGCTGAAGAAAGGCGTACTTTTTTTCATGATTTACTATTGTCAATACATATTGGTGGAATGTAAAATATTTGATTCTTGAGCTTACATGGAACAAACACCACTATCACTGTTGCTAAGCTGAGGAGTTGGGCTCGCATATGTGAGCCATGAATTCCACCAGTCCACAGAAATTAAAAACCACGTTTGACCTGGTTGAATTCCTGAAGTACACACCATGTTTATGAGTCTCGAACCAGTATCGAGAAATGATTATGATAATACACAAAAGCGTATTTCAATTACCTCTATTTTCCTCCCTCGATAACCAAGAAGTAACCGTTTCAAACTCTTCAACTGCATCTAAAGGCTTAAGTCCAAGTACTATTTGGCATACCTGCATAATGATAATAAGTAGAAATTTATCAGAAGAGTTAATAATACATCATAATATTGTAAATAAGTACTAATAATTTAAAATGTTCATAATATTATAATACATTATACCTGGTAAATTAAAACTAGAAATTTTTCTGGTAGAGGGGAGGACAATGACCAGACTAAATATTCTTCCATAGTTATATACTGTTTTGGTAGAAACTCTCCTGGTTCTAGTGAACAATTAGCAACAAACCGTATGTCAGTACGAAGTTAATCATTCATCATATTCACACAGAGGCAAATACATCTTCTATGTATTTTTCTGGTATTATTCTTTTAGTAATCCATGATCAACACACATGATACATAAAGTATACATGCATAGTAGATTCTACTATGCATGTATACTTTTTAAATTCCACAAATCCAACTTCTTGCGTTCGTCTTGACTTCTAACTTGTATAAGAAGTATATTATCTAATATGTTTCATGTGTGCGGTTGTTTGATTATTATGTATTTTGCATTTTATGCTTGTTACATTAATTTAATTAAATAAAATAATACCTTCCAAGGTTAGGTTAGCACCGTTTGAAAACTTTGAAAGCTCGTTGACTAACTCGTCATCGTCTTTTGTAACAATCATCAAAACTTCGTCCTTTGGCGATTCAGTCATATTTTCTAGCATTACAGACTTCATTATGCTTATCATATTTTTTTGTTCAGCTGGCGAAAGTAGACCATCTTTATCATGGTCAAATATTTTGAAGCAAAACTTATTTCTTTCTGTTAGCGGTCCTCTTGCAGCAGCCGATATTCCACAAGCCATTTCTTTAAAATCAATATGACCTAGATTATAGCAAATAAACGAAAAAACACATGCAAACAATGCATCATTAACCAACAAATATAGAAAAGTTACAGTACGTAACACAGTGAGTAATAATTAACATTTGGCGAGTTCATATTATATTATATTACTTATTACTTGTTATTCAATATATACAATGTACAATGCATCTTCTGTGTGTATATGTCCTTGATAATATATAGAATTTACATCTGATTTATAAATTTATTTAAGGTAGGTTAGGTTAGGTCAGGTCAGGCTATACTATAGATTAGCAGATTCTACAGATTATCAAGGACATATACATTACACACTACTTTTTGAAGATGGAATTATCTATCTCCAAGTAATATTTATAGTACGGGTGAACCCGATGGCAATGTAAGCTCATGTAAATGTAAATTCTTGTGTAAATGTAAATAATTAATACAGGGGGTAATGGGAGTATCCATGGTATTATTTACATTTACACGCATATTTACATTTACATGAGCTTACATTGCCATCGGGTTGACCCATATTATTTTATACATTATTGTTGTTTAAGGGTAATATACACATCGCTTTTTTCAATTGAAAAGGATTAAAAAACACGACAAAAACTAAAATTGTTTCCTAAAAATTTTGCCTATGCTTTAACATTACTTTAATTAACATGGCGATTTTTCCATGCATGAAAAATTTTCACATGAAAAAAGCGAGGTATTACCCTTTACAAGCAAATTTTTACATACTAACCATGTCCGGACATAGCGTGGTGCCCTGGAGGTCTAACTATAGCCATTCCATTTTGTATTGCTCCATTCAAAACTGCATTCACAAGGTCAATCGTACATCCCGTTGCGAGCAAGGAAAGATCATAGGTGGACGGATGAAAATAAATTGCATCATATAAGGAAGCAGCCTGTTCTAATTTCTCCAGGTCAATGGAATGATTCTCATTGTTAATTGAAGTTGAGCATATCGAATGAAGTTTGTCAATATGTTCCTTTGTATGAATTGTGAGCACTTCTTCTTCCTTGGCAAATCTTGGAGGTATTGAAAGACAACGGTCCAATAATCCTAATTCTTGGCATCTAAATTGGAAGAAAAAAGAAAGCACAAATAAAAATACATTCAAAGTAAAAGTTTCTTAATCTCTTGAACTCCAACAGACCTCTAACAGACCTCATATATTTGTATGTTTTATGACGCATAACCGTAAAATATAAAAATATTTATAATTTAAGAATTTATAATTTAATGAAGTCATTGTAGTTCAACCTTTAATTTTCATACTAACCGTTGAATAATTCCAGAGAATCGTTCTGGCTTTTCAGGATATCCTTCATCCCAAAGGCACCGATGTTCCATCATACTCATGTCATAAATAACACCCGTATGCTTTCGTACTTGCTCCTTAGCATCTCTGGCCTGCAAAAGCAAAGGAAACGGTCAAAGACATGAAACTTACTTTTAAAAACTATTTATTGTACGAAATTTCTTGGATAAATACATAAAAAATAATATGTAATTCAATTGCGTATGATTACTGGTTGAAGATGATCCTTCATAATAAATGTACTGTTGGCTTTTTCTTCAGAATTTCGCCGTTTTAATTGAGCATTGAGTTTGGCTTGCATGAGAGCACTTGAGGGTTTGGCTTGAGGTCGCTTGCTTCTCTTATTGACACTGGTTGCTCCACGAGTGGCTGGATTGGTTCCGTCATTTCCATCAACCTCTTCTTGTATACTTAAAACGGTTCTACTTTCAGATGCGCTCTGACCAGGACTATTTGCATTCACAGCTACTAAAATTGGTACATTTGCGGACTCTGATAAATTTTCCATGTCTAAAATCTGAGGGGACACGACGGCTGCGACCACGTCTTCAGGTAAGTCCAATTCCAAATCTTTCTCTTGAAGCTCTGACATGGTCTAGAATAAGAAAGTAGAAAATTGTAGAAAACAATGAATCCATGACCTTGAAAACACCTACCTACAACTACAACGCATATATATATGTCCCTCTTTGACAATGACAACCCACACAAAATCATGCTTTATGCTAAATCACGACATATCCTTAAAATCCTTACATATATATACACAAAGAAGAATCTTACCTATTATTGTCCAGAATGGAATGCTGATGGTGTTTTAAGAGGATAAAGTTGATGATATTTTTAATTTTTGAAGTGAATGGAATTAACGAATATTATTACGGAACCACATAAAAATAAATGAAACACAAAACCAAAAACCTACTTTTACTACATACTTTTTTCTTATCCCCTAAATCCTAAATCAAATCGTAGACGCACATGTGCGTACAATCAGACGTAGTTTCCTTGTGCAGCTCTGATAATAAGGATAAAAAGGCTATTACTTAGGTTGGGCAGTTTGAAAATAATTAGAAAAAAGTTACAGTTTCTGTGTTTCTGTGGTGATTCCAATTTTAGTTAAAATTTAAAATTTTGATATATTCCATGACAACTTCAACTTTTTTTTTTTTGAATATCCAGAAGTAACCGCTTTCGTGATTACTCTATAGCCTTTTTTTTTCCTTCTTGTCTAGAAACTTTCTTGGGGCATGCATATTGCATATTGATGATTTTTAATATTATTTAAAGATAATACTTACTAATGCACAAAAAATATTGATTCATTATGTTCAATGATTTGCAATTAAAATAATGCACAAATTTGTTAATTTATATTTAGTGTAAAGCGTAATTTTTTGTGATAGTTTCATCATTATTGCGATGAGCTGCTTTTCGGCAAAATAATATTCTTCTTTATTCTTGAACGGATTTCATTTCTCTACTCAATTCTCAATTTCTAAACATATTGTACCTTATATATTGCGAGTACAACACGCGCTTTTATTGCAATTGAAGAGAGTGGATTGAGAGTTTGAGAGAATGTTAAAAAATAATAGGCAACCAAAATTACAAACTGCATACATATTGGTTAAACATTCACCGCTTATTAATTAACTACACTTACATAAGTAACCTTCCTCGATCCTTACGATAGTAAACTACTTTTACCAAAAAGCAGAACAGTTGCAGCTGAAATTATATATACTTACTTACGGTACGTAATCTTTATTTTCAATAATATCCATTGATAATTGATATTGACCTTTGTCGACATCAGTGTGTGATTAAAAAGTGCAGAGCTAACACTAACTACTACATTACAGGATAAGAACAACAATAATGGCAGATCTTGACGATTTTTTCGCTAAGAGAGACAAGAAACGACCGAAAGGAAAAAAATTCGCAACAGGTACTTAGATCCCCATTATATTATAATTATATAAATTATCAAGCAAGTATAGTTATAAGTTATAAAAGTAAAAGGTTAAAACAATCATTACATTTCATTTAAGCGGACGACGCGGCTCTAGCACTGGAAGTAAATGCAAGAGAGAGAAAAAAGAATGAGTCTAAAAGCAATTATGTCATGCCTCTAAATGAAAGTGGAGAACAACCACCACCTATTAATGAATATAGGGTAAGTAGTAAGTAGGTTCGCAAAAACTCTTTATACGGTTGGTCGTACATCATACTCTACAATTATTTCATAGCAAATATATATTATATTATTATAAATGAAAACCATGAATAATACTATTCCAAAATGTAGTTGAAATGTCAACATATTTTTTAGTTTTTTATAGTTTCTTCTTTGAAGACTTTTGTTTCAATAGTATTACCGTTTTGTGGCAGGATAAGTTTGTTAACTGTTAAAACCCGAAATTGAAAATCCTCGGATTGCCTTGTGTTTTCCATGTTTCGGTTTAATTACTACCCGCAGATGTTGTAAGTTTAATTTAGAATAGGAGTTTAATTGTTGTTAATTTTGGATTATAACAAACTTATTCTGCCACGGAACTTCTGTTTAATGTAAAATCGTATTTAATTTTCTAATTTTATTCGTAATTGGTAACCAATGCGACAAAGGTACTATTGGAACTGAAGCCTTCTTTTTGTATTTTGTAACATTATTTGTTTAATGATTCAATTACAGAAGATGTTCATGGAATTTATTTTATACTTTGAATATTTGACAGCACGTACGCAGTTTTAAAAAATAAAAAATAATTTTCTGTTTTTAGCAACATGATGAAGATGATGAATGGAAAGAACAAGTAGAACATCAACCGGATTTTAGTAATTTAGTGAGTAAACAAATAAAAAGGACAATACAAATATGTTACGATTAATTATTTATCATAGATCATAAATGCAAGAATGTATACCAAAATTTTGATGTGTGATAATACTATCTGATGTTGTACAGCCCTATAAATGAATATACCTACTATATGAATAAACCTTTATCACTGTGGTTTTTTGAATAGAAAATACAAGAATTAATTCTTGATGATGATGATGAATATGAGGGAAAGGAATCAGAAGGAAGAATAGACATAGATAATGACGCAAAAGAAGGTCCGTGGAATAAAGTAAAGGGAAAAGATGACAAGTCTGACAGTCAAAATCTTCCAGATGAAAAGAGTGCCGAAAAGCCTGCTGATAAAACTCCTAAAGCTGAAGATGATCAAGTAACTACTGATAAACCTGCCGAAGAACCAAGTACTGCAGCAACCACCACAAAAACCGGTGGATATGTTCCGCCAAATAGACGTAAAGAAGCAGAAGCGGCGTCCAAATTGCCTCCAGAACCTTCAAAACCGTCATCTTCGTCTTCTTCGGACGTTCCTAAGGGAGCTTATATCCCGCCCAGTAAACGTGGAGTTACTGCATCATCAAGTTCAGGTACACAACGATTTTTTAACATAAATTAATAATATCACAAGTTACAAATTACAAAACAAGTTGTGTACACTACTGGTATATATATACTTTAACGTCCTTAGCAGTCAATCACGACATCAAAACTAAGTAATAATTAATATTGACGAAACAGTTCGCAATAATTGACCATAATGTAATCCGTTTGTTTGTTTTTTATTTTGAAAATTTGCAGTTTCTGGTGCTGGAGTTAGATCAAAGAAACCTACATCAGCTCCTAATATTGATAATGAGGAATCCTTCCCCAGTTTGGGTGGGAGTTGATGAGTTTGGCTTCCCAAAATAATTATTTTAAATCGATACAAATTCTTTATTTCCTACTACTTTTTTTGTCACATACAGTTTTGTATGCTGACTTTACTTCGTCATTATAATACCATCTCCAAGCAAAAAAGCAGATTATTATAATATTATAATTATATATTATACATCCCAATATTATTACAAATACAACTATTATTATCTATTTGATGTACTATATGTACTATGTACGTTTCGCTCCCAATGCGATATGATATGATGCCTCTACTCTAGTTCAATTTATATAATGATAGAGAGAGAGAGTGAGAGAGAGAAAAAAAGAAACAAACTTATTACGAAGCAATTATAATTAATTGTTGCAGGGTGACCGAAGTTTCATAAAAGGTGGGGATAAAAGAATAAAAAATAAAAAAACCAAAAAATGGAATGGAATTTTTGAATATGAAACAAAATCTGTTGCTGTTTTGGTAATTGTCTAGTGATTTTTCAGTCATACCGTCGCTCATATCTCATATTATAATATGTGATATAATAGTACATGCATAAATATATAAAATCATCAATGGATAACAAGATATTAAAAAAATTAATGGTACAAAAGACTTAACAGTTATTGTGCACAAAAGTATCCCAAACTAAATAGTCATTGTACGAATTTTATATTATGTACTTTGGTATATGTAAGTACTTATTACTTATGTAGTATGTACATGCTTTACCAGTGCATGAAATTCTGTAACTCACATTATGCATCACTTATATTATCTTATATCATTATATTGAACCCCGTTCTCTCCTACATTGCATTGCTATTATTTTCTCCTTTCAAATGTACCTAGAAAAGCATAATATTATTTACTCACAGTGCACAGTAAACACTGGTCTACTCCATACCCAAAAACATTCTCTCTCGTCTCTCGCATTATATATTTTTTAAACCTACTATTTTGTCCGCTTTCTATACTGTTGTTTACACATTAAATTATGGTTTGTTTATATAACTATTATTCTTTATTAAGTTGTGCATGCGATGAAGTGAGTTGTAGTAATTAAAAGTCGAATTTTCGGTTTCCAAATTAATACCCTTTTCAACCATTAACAAGAGCCAACTTTTGCCTCTATTATTGCACAATTCAGCTTTATGTGCACATTCAATCATTCAACATTCAGCCTTTTTGCATCAGGAATCAGGAAATATAAAAATTCAGAAGAACTAATAAAATTTTCTCGCAAACCAATGTTAGTGTGCTTTTGTTTTCAAAAATAACTTCCTATAATTAAAGTGCAGGTGTACTTTCGTGTGTTATGAAGGCAAAAATATCGAACGTAAATACGTAAAGTATTTCCAACAATCAGGAAGATTTACAACACATTACAAAAAAAAACATCGTTGTTAATTTTTTCACTGTTAACTGTTAACCAAAATTGATCACGTATTTGCAATCGGGTAAGTTGATTTTTAATCACTTGTCAGTTTTTAGTTTTAAATGTTGTTTTTTTAATGTACGTAAAACAGTAAAGTGTGTCCGAGGTTTATCACAAAAGCGTCTTTTCCTCATAAAGATGTTACTAAATACGTGTGATATGAATATATAATATATCACTGATTAAATGCATACTTATCAACGTGCTTACAATATGAACTCTGAATTTATTTATTTTTATTTCTCGTACTTAACTGCTAAAGAATTTAATCGTCCTAAATGCAACATGTCTGTATATACTTAATTGATTAATGTTGGATTTTCACAGGAAACAAGGTCCAATTGTGCCAAGATTGTACCAAGATTGAAGAAAATTATGATATCAAAGAAATCGACAAACCCTTCTTCAACATAATCAAAATCAATTCTATCATTGTAACACCTTATAAGTACATACATACAAGCAAAATTCGTCATTTCATCAAGACAACAACAACAAAAAAGGATTCCGTGTTCACTTGATTGACAACTGACAACTGCCGACTCGTAATTGATCATCTTATAATATATTGATAAATCGTGTAAGCCTTTGCAATCGGAGTTTTCCTGGTCTACGATTTCCAGAGTCCAGAGTCCGAAATTGTTAAAAAGAATTTAGTGTGTCAGTATTTACCATATTTTTCTAGTGTCTAACTTGTGTGTGCTATTGTGTCTGCGAATACAAATTGTGGAAACTAATAACTTAAATTATACTAAGTATTATACAAATTAAGTTCATTGTACTGCTGCTAATCATCATTATTACTGCCACCGACTTTGCCGTGAAGGTATTCAAAATCTACAAAAATGAAAATGACACGGGTTATGCGGACATGGTCAAAGATGGTTGACACATACAGTCAGTTTGTAAGTAGAAAAAATCCCACGAAACGAAACTATCTCACGCCTTTTTGCAAAAGTTTTGGACAATATCCATCCATTGAGTATTTGATACATTGTATATAATATGTTTGTTTTCTAGAATCCATCTCCCCTGAGCATTAAACAGTTTATTGATTTTGGTAAGTTTTTTCTCTCAAAATCAATAACCATTTTGATATATTATGAACTGTATTCGTAGTAGGTAGTACAGGATCACGTTATATTTTATCTAATAGTTGGGTTGCATTAAACTTGATCGTAACGCATAAATATCAAATTACATCTTACACGTGGCTCAATCCATCATAAATATTAAATATCGAATGCGTTCAAAATTCTCTCTTCTGTTTACTGTTTACTACATATTATATAGTGCTATAGTGAATTATAATTTTTATATGGATACATAGATATACTTATTTTCCTATCTATACACCACTGAAACTTTATATGTATGTTTGATGCAGACCGAATACACACTATACACACCGTTCATACTTGATATTTACTCATCGTTTTTATCTCATTCGATTTGTATTTCAGTTTTCATGTCGAAATAATCCGTAAATTTAATGCTTCATATTGCCATTAACTCTAATAAAGAGCATAGTATAAATGGGCTTTTGTACATGTACATATTAGAAAATTGATTTAATATAGTACAATAGATATATTATATTAAAGACAATACATGCATTTAGCATTTAGGTACTCATCGTTTTAAGAAACAAAGACTTCCAAGTGAAGCATTCCATGGGTTTTTAGCATTGTAAATATTACCCACTTTGATATATAGGTTAAATGTGTACTTTTCAATTTTCAAGTCAACATATTGTATCCTCAAAGGCGTAGTATAATTGTGGCTATTTCGCAGTAATAAGTGTGAAATAATATACAATACAATTTCCGTATATGTTTACTATTTGTGCGATTACATTAATTCCAATCAGTGGTTGTTGTTTGTGTTTTGTTAGTTGAGTGCCTGTGTAACCTTCATCTGAGCTTTCAGAGTCCAAATCATAATGTACAAAATATGTTAATAGTAAATAGTATCCAGTTTGCTGTATGTATGTACATAATATGTTATGCATGCACACGGATCAGTATATTGTGATCAGTACATTTCAGTTTTATATAACTAGTTATTATATTTATATTTCAAGCTCTCAGAATGAAAGGGAGATACAAGATGTAGAGGGAAAGAGAGAGAGAGACAGAGAGAGATAGTCGAGGAGAATAATATGTACTTAAAGTTTTTTATATCCAATGTGTTCAATTACATGATATGAACTCACTCACTCTCCAACTCTTGCCATTTTATACATGTGTAGCTGCAAGCTGCTGCATTTAAATACATACGCAACTCGTATTATACGATATCTGGATATAATCTGGATATGTATAATATATACTGTGTGTGATATTTGTAAATTTGTTCAGTGAATGAGGTTCATTCAGTATTTACCATACTATATATTCACTTATTTCCATTGGGTATATTCTAGTTTGGTACACATTATAAAATTATGTACTATTATGGTTTAGTCATGAGACTGTAGATTCTACGCATATTATTTTTGCTATATACTGATGCCTAATGCCACACCACAGTATCCAACAGCAAGGTTTCCTCTGACGTAAAAGTAGTATGTAGTGGTGTTACAGTAACTTTCAATTAGATGTACATGTTATCATTACATTTTTCTTCACATAAAAATAGTTGGAGCTATAGTTGGAAAACACGAGATAAAGATGAGCATGGTTTAATGTAAAGATTTCCTGAATGTTGTGTTTATATTTTTATAATCGTATTGACATTTGGTTTTCTTGCTATGTTCTATGTTCTTGAACATGAAGACGTACGTAAAGAATTCGGATTGAGTTGTATAGCAACATACATATAACCAATACCAGATTGTAGTTTAAGTCTAATGTCTAATAAGCTGATGGTATAGTTATAGAATGTATGTATAGTTTAGTTGAAAATAAGATGCAACTATGCTCTCTACTCTATACAGTTACTATTTATATAAGGAATTGAATATACTAATGATAAGTTTTTAAGCCAGAGAGTATTTCTGATTCCCTGTGACATTATACTTTATATAGAAAACGCTCAAAACGCCCTGTATCCATACAAAATATAACATCATACTTATCCTCTAAATCTCTTGGACGGTGCCTTGTTTCTGTCTATTTCATTTGAACGTGTTACGTGACAACTTGAAATTTTTGGAATTTTCGCTATTTTTCCATCATGTATATTAAATTGATTAATAGTGAGCATGCTAAAATACCATTACGTATTACATACATACATACCTATATTATGTTAGATACATGAGAGTATAGTATTATTTTTGTTTACAGCAGAAAGGAAAACAGAAAAGGCTGTATACATATCAGTAAATATAGCAACTTATTTGTGCTTCATTACTTGTTAGCAGGTTCCGTTTACTATTACTAATAACAGAAGTCCGTATATATATACTTATAATAAGTGCGATTCATGTCCTAGGTTAGTTTCAAATTGTATACGTAGAACCGTAAACGGGAAGTGGGCCAAAGTATTACGGTATTTTAAAAGGCTGAAAGCCCTTTAACCAAATCCCTTACTCATCAGGACCCACACAATATCCATTAACATTGTATAGTGTAGCCCGTGCAGGAACACTGAATACGATCCTATAGGATGGAGAATGAAGTTAATATCAAGTGCACAAAACACATGAATATTTTCTGCAAACCTAATGCATACATAGTTGTGACTATATATTCAGTATTCAGTATATATAATCGTTATACGACGGCTATTGGTTAGTATTGTCCAGTTTTTATGTGGTGAATCCCTTTTTTCTAGATTTCGGTAAAAGCATTCTTAACGACGGCCAGTTATGAAAAATTTCCTTGTTTCTAATCTCTTAATGCTTTAATGCCTGTATATATTATATATTATATGTATCACATTAGTCGCTTGTTTTCATAAAAAGGGTTTTGTATAACGTTTGTACTGAAATAAGCCATTTTTGAACTTTAAAAGAAAATGAGGGTTTAGTGTTCTTGTTTGTACTTCTGCACTTACATATGTATATGCATTCATATAGTTGTAAAGCTACAGCGATATAATTCATTATATTATTATAGAAACTATTTTCTCAGTTTATTTGAAACGAAGTCATACATGATAATGCCATGCATATAAATAAAGTTGATTACTATAGGCTTCAATTTCTAAATGACAAATTACTACATATCATCATCCAAATGAGGAGGAGACCTTGAGTACCAAACCAGTTTTTCCAATGCACATTGTGTGGTGTGTGTTTATATACACTTTGACAATCTTTTTTAACTGCTTTACATAAGTTTATAATAATATGCACTCTCCTATTATATGCATTTCTTTCTACATTAATGTAATACAATTATACCGATGTTACTAGTTACTACAAATCATAGTAGAAAAAGATGTTACAACTATTATTTTACAGTGAATTATTATTTTACAATAATAATTCTCCATGTGCCTGCATATAACATGATATTTTCATAAACATATTATGATCAATTATTAGGGAGCGAGCGAAGCGAGCTTCCCTTATTCTATCATGTTGTCTGTCTGTCTGTCTGTACTATTCACGGTTCCAGACAAACGGGTGGACCGATTGACATGGGGTCTGTTTTGTTGACTTCGGCATACGTTTCCGCAGTGCTGTATGTGTTTTTGGTTGAAATCGGACAAAAGGGGGCGGGGCTACGCCCCCTTTTATGAAGAAAGTCGTGTTTTTTCATGTATTTTTCTACTCTTTTCACGATAACTTTCAAGCGAATCGACCAAATTACATACGGTTTTCATTGCTGAGCTTGTCACTATAACACGTGGCCATACATTGTTTATGGTGACCCTGAGGTCAAAGGGGGCGGAGTTAGCTCCTTCCCCCATAAAACTCAAAATGAAACAATACGAGAAACTGCGAATATTGATCAACTTTTACCTAACAATTTTACATGTTTCTGACCCCGTGACCTCTAGAGGTCAACCTGGGGCAATGTGAGATTTTCATGGAAATTACTCCTAATATATAGATAGATTATGTTTTGTGAACAATAAGGCAGGCAGATGGATTTTTTTTATAAAACTGTACTTTTCTATCTCGTTATTTCTGCTCGCTCCCTTGCTCGGTACTCATGTACCCATGTTTATTAATACTTCGGACCCTTTGCCGCCTGAATCTCCTTCCCATTAAAATTGACCAAGGCTCTTTCAACTGTAGTTCTTCTTCAAGGTCAAGGTCAGAAATGGTTAGTTGGCGTTGCCTGATATGGAAGACCATTTTTGGAATCACTTTGGTTCATTGGCTTCACATGGCTGTTAGATTAGTTGAGTCGATTGCTCGTCCAAATCTGTTTCATCTTGATCACTTTGTAGTCCATTCATTCTGTACCCTTTCTTATGGTATGGACTGTTTTTGGGCCCGAGCCATGTTTTTTCAGAAACCCACAGAGTGCATTATCTTGTTTAATCACGTTTTCATAAACAAAGAACCAGGATCCTATCTCCTTAAACAAACGAATCAGCAAAGATCAGAAGAGCATCCTAAAAAGCGGTTATTCCAGCGCAGTCTTCACGAGCTTCTCACGTTGACCTTTTCATACATTTTTGCTGGAGTAATTTTCTTGATGTTAGTTGTTGTGGCCAGTGACTGGACTCGAAGTCAATTTATCTTCTATAGTCTACCAAATGCTTGGAAAAACAACTTCAGTTTCCTGATTCTTTTCTTGGTGATCGGGGTTCCGGCAACTGCATTTGTTTCAGCGAATCTTCTCTTTGGGGTTCTGCTGCAGCTCCAGTTCATGGACAAATGTGAAGACGACTTTCGAAACCTGGACGTGCAAATTAGGTACATGAAATGTGCAAAAAATATTTAATGCTTTATCCTTAAACAGGTGCTTTATCGTCTTGTTAATCTGTCAATGTCTTGAACGTTATAGCACGTTGCTGGATCTAGCCGTTGTTCCAAGCAGAGTCATCCGCCATCTTTTGCTCGAGCTTAATGAGTTGCTCCTGGTGATTGAGCTGTTCAGTCGCATCTTCAACTTTATCATTTATTCGCTTAAAGTCATCTGTCTCTGGACCGTCATTTCCTGCGGGTACTTTAGCATCCGCTATTTCGGAAGTCACCAACTGCTTGTCGTCTTTTCTGTGTACGTGGCCGTGTCGGTGGCGATCGTTTATTCGGCAATATACAACAATGTCTTCAAATACCCCAACAATTGCAAAGAGCTTAAAAGCAAAATGTTGCTACTCATTCAAAAGTCGAATTTCAGAAGGGCCGAATTTCGGAGGGAGATCCGGAGATTCCGCAACTCGGGTATAGTCGTCGGCAACTTTCACATGATGGAAAGGATGTCTACGCCCAACTTTCTGGATTTTACTATCCGGCAGATTTTTAGCCTACTCATCGCATTTCCCTAATATGTATGTGCATTACTATGTATTTTGTATTTTATGCTTTTACTTATTCAATCTGCCCCCATCATTCCCTCCTTTGGCAGTCATCTTTATGCGCAAGGTATGATATGACAGATGAGACAGCTTGTTTGTGTAAACCTCAAGACAGATTCATCGCCAGAATTAATCTGTGAATCAATAAACTTTTACTTTTAGAATGCTAATGTTTGAAATTAGTACAAGAACAAGTCGTCAACACGTATTTTTACATTTAAATGACGTTAATATTATTTTAGAAAAATAATAAAGCTTTGCAATTTTTCTCTCTTGTAAAAGTGTTCAATAGAAAAAACTCTTTGTATGTAAATCATCCAAGATAAAAAGGCAAAATGGTCCTTGTAATGCATACAACGCGTGTGCGACGAACAAAGACAAGTCATTGTCTGCTCCAATTGATTGCCTGCTCAAATTGTGCCTTCTCATGAATCTGTTTTAACTGACAGCCGTCATACAGAATCAACAAAGGCTAGAAAAAACAATAGTTTCATAATACATAATACAGAACATATCATACGCTATATGCAGCAGTGAAAATTTTCAACTCTTAATTTTTTACCAAGTAAGATTTTGTATTTTGGCCCCAGACCCTTTTGACGCTAAAACATAATTCGAGTTTGTTCATCGACCCAAGATGACTCCTTACAAGCAGGCAGTAGGATTCCTTGTTTTGGTGGTTTTTGCTTCAGTGCCGAGCCTAATAGCTGCAGTGGACAATGATTGTGAGGATGTTGAAGATGATGAAGGTGAAAGTGCGCTAGATAATTGCGAGAGTTTATGCCAGGAGAGTGGAGGGTCAACGCAAAGATGTCTAGTAAATCAAAACGACTTGCCAATCGTCTGCCTTTGCGGATCCAGGGTAACATCACACAATTTCGGTCACAATTCGACTTCAACCGAACCATTGAACCGCGGCCTTGTTTCTTCATCTCATAATACATACATATGTATACTTATTTTTTCAGGTCGGCAACAATCTTGATGAAGAAAAAGAGTATAATTGTGAAAAACAAGCCGACAGTGACCCCGTTTGCAACATGTTCTCGGACGTCATGGACTACGATCTGTATAAATGCAGCATTAAGAGTAAGATTTGAGCATCACACATCATACCAAATTTGTGATTTATTTATTTATTTACGTTGTGCTCACTATAAGGTACTTGCCATTTTAATCATGATTTTAAAATATGTTTTGTCCTGTTTTTGCATCAAAACAGGACAACCAGAATCCGGCGAAGCTACTTACACCAATGACACTTACTTTGCCTGTGCGGAAAAAGATGCCGACCTCAACCTGGATGACACATGTCAGGGTCTAAATGGGGATCAATGTCGAGATCTGTGTCAGTACCTCAAAGATTCTAAACCGAGTTGTCGGCTGGATCAAGGGAGCATGCCGGCGGTTTGCCTTTGCGGAAAAAAGGTGTCAGAAATCAATTTATTAATTATGATGAATAAGTATTAAAGATCAAACTCTCTAATTAAAAATTGTTTTAGGTTGGCAACCCGGGTGTTAAATACGACTATGGAACAGGATCATTTAAATGCCAAAAAACAGAAGACAGCGACTCTTCTTGCACGAAAATGTTTCCTGGAGAAGGGAACTTGGACTTGTACAGCTGCGACTATACTTGTAAAATTTGAGTATTTATTATACAAATTTATAATGCAACTAACATTATGTAGTATTATTGAAATTGTGATCTTAATTTTATTTAAATCTTTTTGTCTCCAAAATTCAAACAGATGAAGTAATCGGAGCATCAGGAGTTGAAACGAAATACTCTGCCTGTGCATCAACAAACGCACAGGTCACTGAGAAAGACGTTGCAACGGCTGAGGCTGAGCAATCTCGACGCCGATCAAAATTTCCCGTGATTCTCAGCAAACTGCTCAAGGCTCTTCAACAAGTGCGCAGCAAGTCTTATGCTGGTTCTGGCCGTCCGTGAAAATTCACATTAATTCACCTTTGCTTTGATTTAACAATTTCCCTGATTTTACAATTATGTAGTATGTAGTTGCGCGTGAAACAGCAAATTAACCAAGTTTTTTCACAGAGTTTTTACACAATTCGATTAACATTATGATATAAAATTATAAAAATGTAGCTTTTTATTAATAAAAAAAGGGAAAAAAGGAAGAAAAAAATCATTATATGTTTTTTAAGAGAAAGAAGGCTATAAATTATTGTTTTTAAAAAGCTATATTGCCAAGCCTGATTTTAGATTCATTTTAATTTCACTAATTGAAGTACTGTCCAATTGTATTTCATTTAGTTAAAAAAGGGATGTATAAAAATTTTATTTGAACCTCCTAATTTTCCAATGCATTTTTTTTGAATTCGTAGAATGCTATGGGATTGTTTACTTAAAGGGTTAGTTTCCCCCTTGATACCAAGGTTTAAACAACTTTTCTGGGCTTAAAAAAATTACCTTTTTTTTCTATATTGGTTTATGATATTCTTTATTCCGGATATTTTTTTATAAATAAAATTTTAATTGTGAAAAGCAAAAAAATAAATCATTTTTCACTAGGTAAAAATTTAAAAATATTAAATTTAGCTACTAAATAATTTTTTATTTTTAAAAAATTATATCTTCTTTT
>JAQIVE010000486.1:0-36582 GCA_034698285.1 Sminthurinus bimaculatus
ATTATAATATGAAAATGAAGAGAAAAGCTACAAGTCCATAATCCAAAGACTCGCGTTTTTCTGGGCTACAGTTGGACGACTTATGTGTATGTATGTACATACTGCGTGCATTTTCCATGCATAAAATATAAACAAAGAGTTAAAGAGAATGGAAACGCATATAATTTTATTAATCAATTATTTATGTACGTTATAAGTTATAAACAAAAACATCCTTTTTCCTTTAAATTTTCATGTCATTATTATTATTATTATTATATAGAATGACAGGCTTTGTTGTGACGTGTACATTAAGAAAATAAGTAGAGTATGGCGAGAAGCTGTCACTTTTCCTGTTTATCCACGACGTTGTACGTAATCCGAGGAGATTGGGATTTAGAAAACTGTATCCAAGTATATTTGTCCCCTATTTTTGTGATTTACTTTTGAGAAATTTGGACTTTATTTAAACTTGAACGGACATAAAAAAGTGCAGAAAGAGGAAAGAAGTGAAGGAACGAGACGTTGAGGGTGACGCTGACAATATCAGAGATAAGGATGGAAAGTTGGCAAAATAAAAGTAGGAGAATGCGAGAGTTGAAATTAGGACAAAGTGTGATTCGACAACTATATCTAATACTGTGCATTAGGCGGGAGAGAAAGGGACTTTAAACAAGAAAGTTAGTTGGGTGCTCAATGCTCAAATCTCCTTTGGACGTCTAAGGCCATTCATAATACATTCCGGCCTTGTCTATATAATAGTTTGTGCATACTTGAGTAGCATACAGAAAGGGTGAAGGAAACAAGTAAAGAATGGAAGAGGACGCGACGACAAGTCCTTTCTTATAAACATACTTATATGTAGAGGGATAGATCTTACATTTCATATTATATGCAAATTTATATGTACATTTATGTAGAGGGCGAGCAGTAGGAGAAGAGTATTAAGAATATTTAACCAACAACCAAGAAACCAAGCTAAACCAACTATACAGACTTTAACTAGAAATTCTATCCAACGTTCTTATAATAATGTATGTATATAAAAGTGGAGAGTAGAATGAACCAAACCAAAGTCAAAATGGAAGTTTGTAAACTTTTCTCTCTCTCTCCCTCTCTTTCTCTCTTCTTTATACTCTGGTTCTTTTGGCATGGTGAAACAAGGAGCAGGATATAACCGTAAAGAAAAGAAAGAGTTTACACACCAGAGATGGAGATAAACCATTATTACGTTATGCCGTAATATTATTTCCCTTGGAACGAAGGAGCGAAGGAGAGTTGCTTTTTAAAACTAATGCAATTTTTACAAGCTACTTTAGACTACGTAGTGCAAAGTTTAGTTATGTTATGTTTTCCACTTGGCTTTTTTCTCTCCTTTCTTCCGCTCTCTCTCTCTCTCTTTCTCTGTCTGTCTGTGTTAGTGGTAGTTGACAGTTTCGTCTAGCTTTAACCAAGTTAGCCATGTATATCAAGTCAAGTCAGGGCATATTGAGCAAGTTATCGAGTCAAAAAAGGAGAAAAGCCAGGAGACTGGAGAGGAAGGAGCCTAGATAGAGATAGACACATGCAAACCTCGTTGACTTAGTGCAGGGATCAACTTTGAACATTCAAAGCCCTGCTGTATGTATGTATGCATGTATGTATACATCCATCCCCATGTGGATGCCCACTTTTATGTGTGTACGGGACAAGGAGGCATTTAGCATCTCGACTATAAAATAACATCTTGCATCACACAGCTCAGCTCACAGCACAGCAGTTGTACTTTGTACATATACATACGTTGTACGCCATCAAAAACTAAAGTTGAAACTGCCTTTTGTCCCAGCGTAAAATTTTTTATAGCAAGTGAGAAAATAGTAAAAAAAAGTGTGTGAATTTGAATATCTCTCAACCAATTTTATATGGAACAGAAGAATCATAAGTTGCAAGAAAAAAACAAGGCTTGATCTCGTCCAATTTTCCGCTCCGGCAAAACCACACACACATATATCATCCTCGACTTCCTTTTATAACCAAAATTCGTATACATATGGATGTACTGTGGATTCTCCAGCAAGTGTATATGTATAGAATATAGAATCATCGACAGTATATTATGTATAGATGTGAAAGCGTGTAGTGCCAAGTAGAAGGACGAGAAAGTGTCTCGTAAAATGTGTTGGTATGTGTAAAGGGATTTAAGCCTGAAAGTCCCTTTAATGACAGTATAATAGAAAAGACAGGGATGTTGTCTCCCAATAACGTACATAAGCATTCTATTGATTTATTAATCTTTGAAGAATCACGACGAAAAGAAGAAAAGCGTTGTTTATTCACTCTCTTTTTCCCCTGTGCTTGTTAAGTGCACTGCTTATGCACTGTGCTTGGTGGTGGACATGCAACAAGCTCATTGAAAGTTGAACTTGTCCCTTCTGGAAATGAACTTGTTTTTTATTTTTTCACTGCTCAATTGCATCTGTATCTGGACTAAGTTTGATTCTCGTTTTTGGTTCTGGTTCTGGTTCTACTTCTGCTTGGTTTGATTTTGGTTTAGTTTGGCTTGGCAAGAGTATCAAACTAGTAGCAAGAAGAAGAAGAAGCAAAAGTGATAGTATACATAGAATGAAGATGATTGTTGAACTGCAAGTTTTTCAGTCAAAGTTGAAATCGAAATGGAAAGGGATAGAGAAATGGAAAAGTTGTATGCATACAATTCCTACTAAGCTACTGCTGTACGGATGCTGCTGCATATTTGAGAGATGCAAGTTTCAATTCGACCCAAGCGCTTGGGTCGAATTGAAACTTGCATCTCTTCTGCTTGCAAGCAGAAGGAAAGAAACCGGAGTGAAATGCTGACGGCCGTCTTCTGCATCTTTTTGCTTCGGAGTTTTTGCTCACTTGAATCCAAGTCATATCATATCATCGTTATCAAATCATAATAAAACCCGTATCCGATGGCGTCAGTCCATGTCTTGCAAAACTTGTTCCAAGAAATTGGCCTTTAGTTGATTTTCCTGCAGATTCCCTTCTTCCCGTCAATGTACCGGCAGAAAAGTTCCTTTTTGCCAGTTTTCCAAAATTGGCCTATTTTTGCCGATTTCCTTATTGAATCTAAATATTAAGCTATCTGATGTATGAATTTTTGTCAAGCTTGGCATTAACTCGGTCATGCGACGGGCTTCTTTACTTGTATACCATAATAATATGGCCTTTAGGGACTCACCATGTTTCCAGCCGAGCAAAGGCGGTTCTGTGACAGCGTGAAGGGGATTATGACTATTCTGTGCCTAGTTTGCTCACTCTTTTATGGTCTATGGTTTGCCGCCGTCATACAAAGATCAATACTTAAGACCAATTGCTTCATTCTCCAAGTAACCAGCGAGCCAACACCTGTTAAATCTTAAGCAGAGAAGATAAGTCCGTACAAATTAAATGGAAAAGTAGTTTTGTAGATTATTATTATTATACGTATACATTATACATATAGTACATAATACATCGGAGCAGCTCACAGTGTGCATTGTCCAAGAAAGTATGAAATAAAGAGAGCAAGCTGGTCTGTGCTCGTTCGACGTGGGCTGAAAGGTTTTGTGTACTTTGATCGATAATTTCTGCTCCTGGCCTCGCTTTCCATTTAACTAGAATATTAATGGGCGGACGGTGAGACAAAGATGAGGTTTTGAGTCGTTTGCATAATTACTTTCACGTTGCATCGCCTCGCCGTCGTGCCTTGTCTTGTCCTGTCCTATCTGCCTGTCTCCGTCTCTTGTATATTGTATGTATATATATGTGATGACGCAGTAGAAGGTCTTCCCTAGAACCAACTTAACCAGGTATCTCTCCTAAACGCACAAAATACAATAGAGAAGAAAGTCAAGTGATACACATAGTACATAGTAATAATAATAATAATAGTATACATTATAGTTTATAGTGTATATGTATATGGTCGATGTCCATTATTTGGTGCGTGTGTGCCCCTTAATAGCTTGTGTTTCTCGTCATCATCCTCACTTTTGAGCTTTGTCAAGAGATTTGAGAGGTTCAAGACAAGAGCCTCGAGCCAAAACGAAGGACTTCACTTCAGTTTATGAGAGGCAGAGGGTGAGAGAGAGAGAGAAAGAAAGAGAGTGGAGTCAAAGTATCTAGAAACAGTCAGGGAACACTTTCCATTCCCATGTATTGTAGATACATACACTCATTATTATCTGGAAACACTTATATTCAGCATCTATTTATTCTTATAGCTAAGCGTCGCAAAGCGGCATAGTATCTGCCAGTATAATCCTATAGTATACAATAGATATAGATATCCCTTCAATCAAGGTCTTCAATCGTACGCGTGGGTATTGAATACGCGTGCATGAATTTCTCATATGCCATGTCATCATAATGGTTATCTGTATTCATGATGCTCCATAATTCTGATATTATTGATAGTATTCATGTAGTACTAATAATAATAATAATATATTGCCTATGTATATACACATACAATGCCTTTCTCCAGAACTATATGGTAGATACATAGTATGCGTGTGTGTACACCGAGCATTGACTGCGTCTTGGCTTCTCCATGTCTTTGCTTAATATTTCCGTGTGACTTTTGTGCAGCTTGAATGGAGTTGAAAAAGATAGAAGGGTATGCGTAGGAGGAAGAAGAAAGGGAAAATTGGTGAAAGAGCGAGTAAGGAAAACTGCTGCTGTGTACATAACACGTCGAGACGAGGAAAGAAGGAGTGAAAGAAAGAAAGAAAGAGGGAGAGTGAGTGAGGGAAGGAAGGATTCTCTCCAGAGTCCGTCAATTGGGTTTCCTCTATCGGTCTCTGATCTTTGTACGCACCAGCTGAAACATTTGATTTCCCTTCTAGAGCTTCCTCCATACATGAATATATATCTCCATGCATGTAGATATCTAGAGTGAAATTGAGAGAGAGGTTGAGCTGTTAGGAAACGTAAAGGTTTACAATATCACTTCTCTTTTGGAGATTGAACGAGCGACGGAAATTGACGAGAAGGGGATAGCCCAAGAAAATACTCACATACTCAAGGAGAGAGAAAGTGATAGAGAGAGAGATGCAAGTCCACATACACATACACAGACAGAGAGAGATAGAAAAAAGCGAGTGAGTGAGCATGGAATGTAAAATGACTGCTCAGACTTTTACATGATGATATCCGAATACATACATATTTTTAAATCGATCCATTTCACTCGCATTCGAAGGAAGGAAGAGCGGGAGAGAGAGAGATTTGAAGGAGAGTCTCGAGTATGTTGTGTACTTATGTAGTGTGTATATATGTATCTGTACATGGGTATGGGTATTGGTGGTAGGTGGCCGGCTCGAGGCGAAAGCATTGAGAGGAAGGTTTATTGCCGACCTGGGCTTATGTTTTCATATGTAACTACACTTTGTACACACACAGTCAGACTTAAGCACAGGATTTGAACTCTGAGAGAGAAATGGGAAAGGGAAAATACTGGATATGTATTCCATGTGTGGGTGTACTTTCTCTTCCTCCCTTTCTCCACAACATAAACTGTGTATCAATGCATCGGAATTGTTATCTTTGCGTAGTACTTGTTTTCGTATTTGATATGTGCATAACTTTTCTATCCGGCATGTTGGTCCGTATAAATTCATTGAGGCAGAAGTGAATGGCATGTGCAATGTACATTGTACATACACATACATACATGTGGATCTTTACTCTCTCCTCTCTTTCCTTTTACCACCATTTCCAAGGCTATGTTTTGCCCAGTGCGCCCATATGTATGTATGTGTTATGAATTCAGTGATTCGGCCTCGTCTCGGCATGTGTGGGTGTATGTAGTGTGTAGGAATCAGAGAGAGAGAGAGAGAGTCCCAGCGGTGTAACTTAATAAAGGCCTCAATGAATATTCTGTCAAAAGCTACTTGAAGAGCAATAAACATGTGGTCAGGCCGAATAGCGGATAGTTTACCACGAGGAGAAATATATGGCTGCCTCCACTCCTTTGTGACATATGACAAGCTATAAAAAGCAGGGGAATAACGAATTTACTTGGCCACTACCACCATCACATTTCAAAAGCCAAGCCAGGCCAGTCCATACCATGTTTTACGATACGATACGTTACGATACACAGGACACCATGTCATTCCATACATTTTCCATTCTCTCCTTTGTACTCTCTTCTTCTTCTTCTTCTCTGCTCTTTGAGTGTGCAGGAGGCCATTGTGCATCGTATTGTGTGTTGTATGGTGGATGGCAAATCATTAATATTTGTCTCTTTTCCCTAAATGGCAAATTATATTTCTCCATATTAAATGCTATACATACAGAGTCCTTTCTCATTTCTCCGTTGCGAGTTTTGAATTGTGCTCCGCTCTACTGTGTGGGATCGGGGTGAAGGGGGAGGGCCAGAACCTATAGAAAGAGACAAATACAGGCGGGATAACATATCGCAAAATTTTGTGGTTGCCATCCAATTCGCCGGGATGCCAGTGTCCATGTCATAGTCACATAAGATATAATCTCCGCTCATTTCAAATATGTGACTCCAAGGTAGATCTGTGGCAGATTTCATCTCAATTCTCGATATTTCATGAGGGCGTCAAATGACGATTCCTTTGGCTGTTTCATCTTCCTCATATTTCTGTCTCTCTCTCTATGTGCGTGTCTTGTTTTGTGTTTTTGTATGAATTTGTATGTGTGTGGAAAAAACCTACGGGGGCGGGGGGGGGGGGCGTTTTGGGACTTTGGCTACGCCATCTACGAAAATAAAAACCCCATCGAAAATCCACTGTTCCTTCAGATATTTTGATCCAAGGAATTCTCTTCCATTCACCACTGGCTATACTTACGCATGATAGGAAAGTTATATAGAAAAAAAGTAAAGAGTAAAGAGTAAAAAATTTGTGCTTGGGACTGATCCATTGAATAATATATAAAAGTGCGCGTGTATGTGTGTGTATTCGAATGTGTGAGTGATGTACATGCGTGCATCATGTTCAATATATATGAAGGTATTTGTGATTGTGTGCATGTGGATGTGAATGTGTTGTTTCTGCGTTTTCTTCCTGTTTGTGTAGGGTAAAATAGTCGAGGTTCAAGGGGGATATTAAAGAAAGAGAGAGAGAGAGAGAGAGAGAAAAGTGTTGGTGCCAAAGGTAGTACTTAGTTGAGTTTGGTCGAGTTGAGTTGAGTTGCTCCGACTTTGCTGTTGTTGTTGTGTGTATTTTTCTATACACATACGTGTTGGTTGGTTCCATTCGTTTGTATTTCTACTGAATTCACCTCATCCTCAATTGTAGATTTTATAAATATGTATCCAGATATGCATGCGTATGAAATGAAAGCCGCTGGCAATTGTTGTTTTTATTCACTTGTGTGCATAGTGCGTCTTTTTTTCATACATATGTATGCTGCCTCATACGATTAGGAATATTTTATCCATGTGGATTCATTCCATGTGCAGCATATCCACTCAAATACATACATCATACATATGAATTCATCTTGTAGGCAGGCAGGCAGTACATGAACTTGACTTCGTTTGCATACTTTTCTCTATTCTTTCTTTATTTCACTCTCTCTCTCTCTCTCTCTCTCGCTCTCCGTCCAAATTGCTTTACTTGTTCAGCAATCAACTTCATTCCAAAGTTATTGCCATGTTGATGCTGGATCATAGCCTTTATTACGCATACCAAATTACATGTTGGTCCTTGAAAAGAGAGCAGAGCACATGCATGCATGCATACATGCACATCCCAGTGCAGGCCAAAAGACTAACATGTAAATTTTTGAATTTAGACTCAAATCATTTACATCATGATCTCGTTCGATTGGTAATATTTAGCTCGTTTATCATCAAATGAAGAACGATACAGAAAGATACTGCCTGAAATCTTTCCTTGTAAACTTGTCCTGTGTTGTACTGTCAAGTGATTCTCCTTCTTTTTCTGCTTCGTATTCTTTGTCGCCGCCTTTCCCATCTCATCAAATGAATAAATACAAGGACATGATTTGGATGCATACAACTCATTGTTTGTTACACATCGATCCACGACACTTTTAAATAACGAGAAGGGGGAAACTTTTAATTTTTAAGTCTCCCCTCTTCCCCTCAATACTATCTTTATTTGAGTTTCTTGGGATTGTATATGTATTGTATGTTTTACTATGTACCATGTACATGTGTATGTGTCGAGAAAGGCATTAAATGCGTACGCTTCCAGACTTGGAATCACAATCAAATGAAAGGAGGCGAGAGAAAAATACAGATAGAAATTCATTTGTTTCAATGGTATTTTGTTGATATTAAAGATTTCTCCGAAGGTTGAGTGGATTGCATTAGTGATCCTTTTAATTATTATGCTGCACGGCTTTCGCACTTAGTTTTGAGAGCGACTAACATTGATTATCTGTATTTGATTACATTGTTGCTAATTGAACTAAAGTAGTTTAATAGCTCTCCATTCTTCTTTTTTTTGCTGTTTATTACATTTTTAAAGTCAGTACAAAAATATCAGCAGCAGCAGCATGATCATCATCAATTCCATCAGCGGCATCCGTGTTATTCTAATTACACAGTTGATGCTTGGGGTGTCTGAAGGTTATTTCATTTTGTTATTTGTATTTGTATTAGAAATTGGATAAGGGTTTAATGAGGGTTGTGTATTTTGTGTAGTAATTAAAAAAAGTATCTGCATAGGGACGCGTCAATCACCTTCCCCTTTCCATATGGTTGGCTGTCGGCAAGGCTGCAAGTCGATATATCAGTTTATTTTCTGTAGCTTCACGGACTCATCGTCGTTTACCATAATGAATTGGATATTCCTTGAATTTTCGTGAGCAAATACTTTTCGATTGAATTCAATTGTTGAAGTTGCATTTGAAAAAATTGATTGTGTTGCATTAAATAATTAATGTTTATGCTAGAAATTTCAAATTACAAGTCCATAAAAATGGATGGAATTGGAAATGAATATGCATCTTGTTCTGATTCTCGTCTACTCCGGCTAATTAGCACAAGTAAGGTTTGTGAATAGAGTAAGACGTAAAGATTCCAGGTGATTATACGTGTACCAAATCCAATTTGTTCTATTGGACAATAAAGTCCCTAATATTTTGGCTTTTTGAAGCACAAAGTCTCGTTTCTACGGTTCTTTTGAAATTTTGAGAATCCTTAAACCTTTTTTAACTTTTGATCTTAAGAAGTCAGTGTTTACGTCTTTATTGGCACCGGAATCATAAAAATCGGTTCAAAAAATCTCCGGAGGAGACAGGCATACACACATAAAAAGCCAAGAGAAATACTGAGTATGATTTTGATACACGATGCGGGTAAAAAGAGTTGTTGTAAAATCAGAAATCGAGTTCAATTTTCATGTCTGTGTAAGTATAGTTAATTATAGTGTTCATTAATTGTTTGTAGAGGCTGCAGCATATAGTCATGTAGTTTCGGAGCACATATTGGTGCTATTAGTCGATAAGATGAACTACTTCATTCGTCTCTGTACATATTGGGAGATGATAATTACAGTGGAATCAAGTTCATGAGTGGTCGTCACTTACACGCTGAACTGCGGTTTATGACATCATATGATTTTCTCCCTTCTCTCTCTCTCTCTACTTTGATTTTGTTTTTTCTTTGTGTTATTACCAAGTTTCATATTCATATAGAACGAGAACCATACATATCAAAGATTCTCCAACAACAATATTCATGTTCAATTCAGCTGGGTTCAACTCAAGTCTTGGTTGCCTTGTCAGTCAGTCTATCTACGTATGTATATCGGAGTCGGTGTATATTGTATTGTATATAGGCATTGGATCATATCGGGTATTTGCTTTGCTTCTGTATGTATGTGTGTGTGTACAAAGAACATAATAAAATCATACATGATGATAGCTGGGTGAGGCCAACAAAAAGTTCCCCTTGGAGGAGCAACAGGATAAAATGCTCATCTATTGTATTTTTAATGTGTTTATATGTGTACATACAACTGAAGACCAGGAGAATTGAACTAAAACTGAACTATATAATATAATAATACCGTATAAACTTATTTACTGTGGCAGTTTCAAATAGTGTATTACATGCCGTATAAAATTCCCGTTTGAAAGTATATCATGAGCATACTTTTTATTGCACCGAATTAAAATAGTATGGCAGTCTTACTAATACTAAATGGAAGTGTACGGTACATGTGTATCTTATCTATAGGTATGTAGCATGGAAAGGGACAGAAAAAAGGCAAGATATGTTGGGCAAAATGGTTATGTCAGGATCAAGAGTTGTTCCATCTTTTCCGTCCGTCTGTGTTAGAACAAGAAAATGGTTAATACTCTGAAAACTAGCTACACATTGAATTAATCGCGTCGTAACTAGCAAGTGTATCTTTATGTATATATGTATACATGCACTATGAACTTGGAAACTACAACCTGTGTGTGTATGTGTGTGTGGATAGAGAGAAACGCTTGTACACTGTACACGCAAATAAGAAGAAGAACGATAAGTGCTGCTAGTATTCTTCTTCTTCTTCTTCTAGCTGAATGGACAAAAAAATAAAAAAACTTATGTTGTAAGTTTTGATGGGGAGAAATGTCTAAAGGGGCAAAACACATCGGTTACTTTTTTGACTTGTTGTTTTCTGACTTACTGGCTGTTGTTGTTTGGTGCAAAAAAAATCAGATCACCTTGAATCAGTGCAGTAAAGACGAGGCAGATAGATTTTAAAATACAGGTAGATATATACAGGTGTGTGAGTGTGTGTGTGCATCTGTACAGTAGAAAAGTATAGAGAAGGAATTTAAAAGCGGGCAACAGAAGCGGCTCACACACGGAATCCGGCAAGAAGAAGAAGAAGAAGAGCAGATAGGAGCAAGGTGAAGGTGGAGGCTGCAAATGAAAAGGAGCACAGATGGCAAGCGAGGAAAAATCAAGACGACGACGAACTCGTAGACTGATTCATATAAAACTCTGTAGTGGTGTAACCTTAAGAGCAAAAAGAAGAAAAAGAAGTCAGTAATTGATGCATTCCGACCACTGACTTCTCTCTCTCTCTCTCTCGCACATAATCTTGCTCACTCGTCCACATACACACATGCATATGCATAATGCATACATACTTTTATACTACTGGTATCATAGGGTTACCTTTAAAAAAATTGAATGTATGTATATGAACATGATCATCTATCTATCTCTTCTGCCGTTGCTCATCATTATCAGTCATTGTGATCATAGGTATATGTATGTATTTATACAGATATACATATGTGTGTTACTCATATATCTCCCAAACATAAAATGTACCTACACGTGAAAAATAGCTAACTGTGAGTGAGGATTTGATACACTGCCGAAACTTTATACTGACGACTGCTCTCCATGCATCCACTTTTATATTATGCTGTGAATATACATACATACATGTGTATCATATTGAATCCTGACGAGAGAAGTGCAAGAAGTTGAAGGAGCTGTTGCAGTCGTCGTCTTCGTAATAATAATAATAATAATAAGTATGGACGTATATAAATCTTATATGATGTTTCCCCTACTGGAACAGGTAGAACGGCATTATACTTATGACGAATCAAGGAGGATAAGAAGATCCATGGTAGTCGCCATGGGATGGGAGAGAGAGAGAGAGAGTAATCCGTATAGACAGGCAGAGCTCGATTTGTTGTTGTTACAAAGAAGAACCTTAGAACACAGCTATTGTTGCATCTAGTTGTATAGATATTAGGTATTGCGTGGATGTAAATACTACTTGTCTGCTGTGGCTTCTTCAGCTGTGTACTTAGTTGAACTCCTTCTTCTTCTTCTTCTTCTATACAAAATACAAACATATAAGCATGCATATAGATGTATGATGTATGTTATTATGTATATAGATATCACTGGATTTAGATGAAGAAACTTGTCTCGTACATCTATTGACTTGTTGTTGTAATATTTTTTATCGACATCTCCAGTGTTTAAAATCTAGACGACTCTTTGCGTTGCTCTTCTCTCCTTTACTCCTGTTTTTCTTCTAAGTATCTTTGTAGATATAGATGAATAGATGTACATTTGCTGTAAAATGTGTCTTTGTGAATCTCATTGGCGACGCGACTTTTTGCTCTCATCCATCCAACATCCAACTACCTATGCTATACATATGAGCTTAGATATTTTATAATGTATCCTATAAGGGAATGGTTAACAGAGAGAGTGCAATCCTCGGATGGAATGAAGTGCATTACATAATAACAATAATAGTAATAGTAATAATAATACTGCTTGCAACAATAATGTAATACAATTGAAAATGTGATATCTACCATGTACGTGTTTCATTCAGTGCATAGGTATATACATACATACGCAAGTACTTTTGTATTTTGTACAAACATATTATTCTATGAATGTGAGCAGGTTGATTCAGTCTACAATAATAATATTCACAATTCACGGGCTGATGACGACTATATAATATTATTAGGAATGAATGCATGGACTAGTGTGTAGTGTGTAGTGCGACGGTGACTATAAGTGAAAATATGTTGGCTCACTTATTATCGTTGAAATCATTTTTGTTTTTACGATCCATCTGCTCTTCTTTTCGTCTCTACACACACATACACACATTACACACACACACACTCCATCTCTATCTCTTTACTCTTTAGTTGAGAAACTTACTTTTTTATTATAAATGTGAGGCTGCTTTTCTTCTTCTTCTTTTATACCGTTTTTTGTCTGTCCTCGTCTTTATCATGAGTTTTGGGGGGTTTTTCACCACACCGCCGAGTCATATACATAGAAAAATAAGAAAACGGGACTAGGTAGCTATATCTGTATAGAAGGAAAATGTACAAAAGTAAAAGAAACATTTCAAGTCAAAACACCCAGGATGAAGGAAGGAGCGGGAGAGAAGAAGATGGGCAGGAGAATTGGAATAAGAATGTGAATCGATAGAAATATCAGCATACGCACATTGGGACAAAAAGGAAAGAAGAACAATATCAGTGGGAAAAGCTTACGCTCTTCATTTGATTCTTTTATCAAATTCAACTTCTTCTCTTCTTCTTGTGCTTCTACTTCGTCTACTTGTCTTTTTTATTCTTTGCCTGTTTTCTGGTAAACGGCAGAAGGGAGAGAAAAGAGAGAGAGAGAGAGATATGCGTGGAAATTGAAAATTTCAAGATGGATATGTGGAGGAGAAGAAGCATTTTAGGAGGAGTAACAACAGCTTATACATAAGCAATGATGATAAGAATTTATGAGGTGAGTTATAGTCCAGAAAACTTTAGACCAAACTGAATAATATGGAGAAGCTCAGGATATGAATATAGAGGAGGTGGAAATTCGGAGAGAGAGAAGAGAGAGAGATGATACAGTAAAGAGGAGTGAAGACACAGTCGAGTGAAACTCTCCTCACCATCTGTTCTCTATTAAGCAAACACATGGTTAGCCAAGAAATTCACACGGAATTATTTTGCAAGCCTCGCCTTAGCTCATGTACTGATACTCGTACTCGCCCCGTGTTTGACTTCAACTTTGACTTTTACACACTCACTAAACTTTCCTTTTTTATGTATATGTATAAATAAATATACATATACAAGTATGCATGTTGATAATGTTGGATCATCACCATATAATGTGGATGTTTAGTGGAGGAGGAGGATGAAACAGCTCCTTCCAAAATACTGTACAATCCTCCTTCTCTTTAACTATGCGTTGTATATTGTATACTATACGCTATACCTTGTCTCGTTATTACAATATTATCGTCGTCCTCAACGATGTCATCGTGTTGAACTTTTGTGGCAATTTTGAAGCCTGCATTCGACTGCAGTTCAAAAGAGTTCAAATGCCAAAGCCATGCGGTTCATTTGAGAAATCGAGTGTCAATCGCGGTGTCCTAATGATAATTATTGTTATCAAGGTGGGTCAACATGTAACGACTCGGCTTAACTAGACTCATTTTGCACCAAATATGAAGTCATACATTTTATATTTATGTTGCGTGAAGGACTCATAATTTAGCGGTGTTTAAAGTATCCGTCTCCTCTAATCTCCACATTATTATTGTTATTACTCGGGCTATATAGCAGTAATTTTTTTATATTACGAGTTATGAGGCATAAAATTAAGGGATTGTCTAATGAATTCTTTCAAATGGCGTTCGTGTCCCGTTTGTAAACTCTTGAATTTGATTTATGTATATGTACGATGTATGCTTGGGTTTTGATTTAAATCGAAAAAGTCAGACGAGAAAAATGAGTCGCTCGTTATTTTTTCATATCATATCAGTCTTTGAATTGATGATAAATTGGACCAAAATGTGGAATCGTGTCATTTTAAATGCGGTCGATGTGTAACATATCCGCATATACTTCATTTTTTATTTATTTACTACTTGTATATTGTATGTACACACAATTTGAAGGCAATGTTACTTACTTACTTAAAGGACGTCATGATCTTCGGATTAAAGCTAGAATATTGTGTAAAAATCTCCTAAATGAACTCGTCTTCCGTTCCTTTTGACTTTCATCAGCTTTGGTTTTTTATAGAAAGGAAAAAACCAACTCACTCCACAGCTTTGAGGCAAAAGACAATCAAGGTTCAATTATTATTACAGAATTCAAACTACCCACTGGGTCAACCAAAATATATCTATTGTATGCATGATAATATATCTAATCCATCTGTATATGATATGTGTGTACAGTGAGGACTTTTGGTTTTTTGTGACTGTTTGAATCTTTCTTTCCCTTCCTATTGTTTTTGATGGCACTTGGCGCCGTAATGAATAAAAGTAATATGACGTTAAGCGACTCCTTGTCAGTGTCCGTATAGATACCTTGGTAGATTTTTTAAAACCTCATTTGATCCTTTTACTCTGTATATATGTTTGAGGTGCTGACTCAACACTGCTGAGATGGGAGGCCAAGTTTCAACTCAGCATAGGTAATATTACTTATGAAAAATAAGTAGAAGAACAAGAAAGATGCAGAGGTGTTTCACCTTCTATTAGCCACTGTAAATGTTATTCTTCTCTCTGACGAGTCATACCTTGTAATTTCAATTTGTTTCCGATATTTTAATTTTTATTATCCTCGTTTTTCTCCTTCCATATTCCATTTATCTCCTCTCTCTCTCGCTCTTTCTATTTTTTTGTGGTGCAGCTGTCAGTAAATTTTTTTATTTCACTTTATGTTTGAGAAATCTTTCGCAAACGTTTTTTTCTATTATTAGTATAAAATTTGAGAAGAGATATGAGGCTAGAGGATTTAAACAAATTTTTTTCTAACAACTGGAATACAGTTGTCATATTTTCATACTTTAAACTTTCTATCTCGTCTTAACTCCCAAGTTCGATGTCTAGAGTAATGTTTGTGCGTGGAAGTTTGCGGGTTTTTTTCATAGTCTTGAGTAGAACCAAGTACATATAGAAAGTAGTAGTAAAATCGTGGGTTGGACATTTCCATAATTTATGCTCGATTTCTATGTTCAGACGAGAAAAACTACCTCATTCACCCATCATTTATAGTTTCTGTGCCCTTATTCCCGAGAATAACTCTCTCCATGTAAATTTTCCCATGACTCACACATGCAGATACATGAGTAACTGTGTGCGTAACTTTATGTATTTACACACGTATATACATATACAAGGCTAACGTATAATCTAATGTTCGCTGATGCTTTCGGGCTTTTCTCTATGGATGGAATTTTTTTTATTTTTACGCATAGGTTTATGACTGTTATTATTGCATTCTAAATGTGATGTAAAGTTTTATCTTTCGGTTCACGAAAAAAGAAATAATATATTGGAATTTGGAATTCATATTAAAAGTATCACTATTTTCTCTGCATACAATGTTCCTTAACTGCTTATCTACATGGTTTTACCCTTCACAATTGTACATTTTAAAAAGCTCTGATTCTCTCTCGACGAGGCTGTCGAAGGAATGGGAAGAAACCATATACATGTACAGGATGAATTCAGTTTGGTGTATATACATATTATATCGACCAGAGAATGGCGGGTAGTAGAAAGTAGAAAACAACGCCGAGAAATGGGGAGTAAAAAGAAGGTACATGGTTAAAAGCATAGAAGGTAGAGAAGGTGTCGTGTGAATCAAGACAAATGTGTGACATTCGGAGCCGTGCGACCTGAGTGACCAACTGAGTGACTGAGGATAGAGAGTTGGGCTGGAGGTCGATGTCGATCCTCATCGCAGTATCTTTTTATGTAGACGCATGTATCATAGAGTGGATATAGTAAGTATGTATATAGATATTGCCTACCTAAAAATAGAAAGAGATTCTCCAGCCTCCGCTCCGTAACCATTCAATTCAATGAAGTAGATGAGAAAAAAGAGGATGTGGACGTGGAGGACGGAGGAGAAGTGAAAGAGGAGAGAATGTTGAGTCTACAGTCTACACACAAGTGCACTGCGGAGAAGTGAGTAAATTTTCCCCAGCGGGAACTCGACTAAAGTCCGCCGAGTTAAGCGTTTTGACATGCTCTCACATCAGGAGTAACATAACATTACTGTGGCGCGACACGACGGCTTCACTGTACATAGTAAGCATTTTACGCATAGACAAGAATTTGTGTGTGTGAGAGAGAGAGAGAGAGAAAAAGAGAGTAGCTAAAGTCAAGTAAAATGTAAGTAGAGGAACTTTCGAGACACATGAACACATCATGTGAGTGATGTGAGTTGCTGATCTTTAGTTCAGCTTTTCCACTACTCCCATCATGTCCGTCCATTTCAGAGTACCATTGTCGAGGATGTGTAGCATAATGTGTATGTGTATGTGTGTGTGTATTAGTGTTATGTTAGCGAAAGTTGGAAGGGAGCAGCAGACAGGCTAGCGATTCAAAACATGTTCAGAACATGTAAAGGATATTAGGAAAAGGAGTATTAGAACAAAACTGGTTTGAGTTTGCTGCGACTTCAACCATGTACTATGTATGTATGTGTTCGTGTGCGTGTACTGACTGACTCTTGACTTGGTCTCGAACTCGGACTTTCTGAATTCGACTACTGAGGTAGATGGAAGAGCGAGACGAGAAGGAATCACCAAATGTGTATCATATAATTCATTTCACCACCTCTCTTGCTCTCTCCTTTTCTCTCTCTATTTCTACTTTTTTCACAGGCCAGTTTGGTCCAGCAGTCGGGTCGATAGGCATTGTCCAGTCTACATGTGCCTCCACTCTTCCACACTATGTATGTATGTATCTACTGATATTTGTACATGATGGAGAACAATCTGGCCGATCTGTTTCGTGTTTTGTTCTACGGCCTCTTCCATATAGTTACTTGTATATTTTCTTGTTCCTTTTCTGTTTGAGCCGGCCTTTGTTTTCCAGGATTGTGATATGAAATCTAGTTGAGGGTGAGACATGGTGAGAGTTGGAAATGAAAATGGATTCGTTGCATATGTATGTATGTATGTATTGTAAGTATAGTATATAAGATATTGCACTGGGCGTTGCATCTCCATTTACATGTGTATATACATATTATGTTTAATGTGTATCAAGAAGAATTCTATTCGGTTGGTTTAGTTCTATAGTGGAAAAAGTTGCTCATCATTCAGGAGCGTAATGTTGCACTGCACATGTTGCGGGTCATCTCAATATCTCTCTCTCTCCCTCTCTTTCCCTCTCTCTCACGCCTCTCCTCCATTCATATGCATCGGTGGCAGAGCCATCAAAATGAAGCGTTTCGATCCTTGCCCCGGATTATGTATATTGTACTTTTTCTTGTTCTTTTGTCTATACATGTCATGTTTGATATGGAATGCGGTGCACATTGTACATACATTTTGTACAAGGTGTATAAGAGAACACGGCTCTTTCTCACTTTCTTCTTCCTCTGGTTCTACATCTGATTTTACTTCTCCGTTTCTGAGATTTTCTAAGCACCAGATTTTCTAAATGTGGGAGAGATACTGCCAAAGTCATAAGGACAGTCCATAATATAAAATATAACGAAAAGCGGCAGGGGGAAGGAAAAAAACGTGGAGGGGATGAAGAAGAGAACAGAAAAAAAAGACAAAGGGAAAGAAGGGGGAGCAGGAGACTCAAGTCAACAAACATTTAGTACATTAAAGTTTTTTAGGATTAGCGAGCCATTCGTCTCTGGGAAATTGACTCGGACTAAATAGATAGACTTGGAGACCAGCAGTGATAAGCTATAAAACCACCATCATTTCACTTCCCCCACAAGATTAATCATTAAAATGTCCAGTACACACACTCGTAGTGAACTCATAAAATCAATATGTATGTTATGGCATCTTTCCTGGGCCAGGGGGATCTGTTCTTGTTTCTATTTGCTGTTATATTATGGGAGAACTTTATATATTATATAAACTCTGCTTGAGGATTCGCTTCCTATTTGTATACACATGTACGTTTGGAAATGCTTGCTTGAGCAGGGATTCGGCATTCTCAATGTCTTGAGTCTGGTTTAATGTGTATTTAATATGTTTTATATGTTTAATATGAAAGGGATGGAGGGCGATTATCGTGGATCCTGGAAGGGAGCGAGAAATGCAGTGTGATGTGGTCGCTTATGCAACAAAATATTCCAGAATCCAAGATTTTAGATTGGAGATCCAGTCATGTGGAAATTATATGGATGCATGCATAATTTTTTTCCTCTCCTTTTCTTGTGTATGAAGAGCGATGTCTATCAATGATTGACTGACTGCCTGACTTTTTCGACTAGATGAGATTCACATTTTGTGGGTGGAACAATTTGTGGCAAAAGTGGATGATGCACTGACTTTATACTTTATACGTATTATACAATATCCAATGTACACATTATAATGCATGTATGTGTACCCAATGAAAAAAAATGATGGGATAGGAATAGGCGATGGGGTTGAAGCTGGTATTTTCTCTGTCCTCTCTCTCTCTCTGTCTCTCTCGTTCTCCCTGTCTTGTGTGTTAGTTTAGTGCCGCGTGTCGTAAATGAGAGGACGATGTGTGGGTGCATGAAAAACATGTCCAAGATGTCGTTCTTGGAAATGATCCGCAGCACTAGTTTGTGAGAGAGTCAAAATGGCAAAAGGGAGAGGAGAAGACGACGAGGTTCGACTCATAAAATGCCATAGGTTATGACAAGCAGTCTTTTTTTCTCACTTTCTTCCTCCCTGCCATTGGCTCCGACTCCATGTACAAAGCACTAAGCGTTTTCTGGATTTATGGTTTGAACTCGGCTTGTATTTGTACAGAAATGAGTAGAACGTCCTGGCAGCGTGAGTACTCACCACCATCTTGTACACAAAACATGCATAATACACTTACTATACATATTATTATACGTACGTGGATACAAAATTCACTTGGGTTGACTTTGACTTGACTCGAGTTGGTTGATGCCTGGAATTTCCAGGTCCGATTTGCCTTGTACGTTTTACTACAAATGCATACACATCTCATACGTTTATGTAGTTTCGAGTATGAGACTACCTTGTCTTGCAAATACCGATTTAAGGTTTGCTTTAGCTAGTATACGTTTATGTATATAATATAGTGACTGACTGGGATGGGATACTTCCGTCGACTCAAGTTTAAGACTAACGTAACTATGAATGAATACGCTCATTCACGATTCGTCTCCAAAAAGTAGTTTAACTGTGGGAGCTCCTTTTCTACATGTTGTGTATATACAATATACATACAACAGAAATATGGAAAGGAATGGTGACACATGCATACAAAGTAACACACTCTGCCTTTGCAATGTACATAAGAAAATCCCCCTCTCTATGTATAACCTACATGCGTGTATTACATACATAGATATTTATGCATATGGAGAGCAGAGTTGACTACAACTACACGAGACTTGGGAGCATTACGACACAAGATAACAGCGTGTTGAATGTTTGTCTATGAGTGTGTATATGCTTACATCTAGATCGGAGGAAAGAATGAAAGAGAGTGTGAGGAAGAAGTGAGTCGAGAATGGGAGATAGATAGATGTTTAGATAGATAGATGAAGAAAAGAGGGAGAGAGGGAGGGAAGGAGTGCGAGAGGGGGGAGGGGGGAAGAAGACAGAGAGAGAAATAGAGGAAGGCGAAAAGAAAGGCTGTAATGTCACAGTAGTTCCTTAAGCATCCGAGTATTTTTGGAGTCTGATTTCAGTTTCTTTTATCTTAGAAACGTTTTCTCAGTTGTTTGCATCCCAACGTTCATCGTCGTCGTCGTCGTGGTGTGTAGTATGTACAGTGTACACGGGTCTTGTTATTTTTCTTCTTCTTCGTCTTCTCGGTCCTCTCCCCCGAACTATATGAGATATTTATATAGTCTATATGCCTCGTACTCTACTTTACGAAGGATATTAAAGAGGAGTGCGTCTCAAAATAGGAACCTCTCAACTCAAAAACCAACACCGACATGAATTTCCCTACTTCATACTTACTTATCTGTATTCAATGCAATTGCGAGAGCATGGAGTGAGCCAACGGGAAAAACTCGAGCTAGAACTGTCGTCTGCTTCTATTTCTCCTCCTCCTCTTTTTCCAACACCAACTTCTTCGTTAGTTAGCCTTAATTTTTCCCTACTTGTGCTCTGTGCTTTGAGACAAGACCTTCACGCACAATATGTATGTGTATGTATGTACTAATATATTTAATGCTTTCATATGATGTGTATACTGCATATTTTCTACATGTGGAAAGGGAAATGAGCGGATATCTCACAAATACCTACACATTCAAATTCACGTATATTTGTATATTTATATTCGTCTACTTTTGCTTGTTCTCTGTTCGGTTCGGCTTATATTAGAAATTCGGAGGGTGTGAGGATGTATATACATACACATAATACATATATATAGGTATACACAAACAGATTCGGAGTAAGTGTAGAGTTGAGAAGAAGAAAAAGAGAAGAGGGATTTTCCTCAGAGTCTCCTTAGCCTCGTCAGTTCAAGTCAGAGTGAACCCAGGAGACGATCTTTTAAACGTGTTTGCTTGACTTTTCCTCTCTCGGTCTCTCTCTCTCACTCCCGTACCATAGTTTTCGGTTATTAAAGGGTCGTCGTCTACGCTACTTAAAGAATCCCTTCCGTGCCTTTTCCGCTCCGTTTTTACAAGACATTCTCTCATCTCCAGCTCTAGCTCCAGCTCCCAGGTCTCTCTTCATGTATATGTGTGCAGTTTAGTTTCTCGGCATGGTTTTGTCTATGTGAAAAATAAATGTGAGTGTGTTGGTTATGGATGGTGAATATTTTCAAGAGAGGAGAGAGATGACTTGGCTTGCTTAGCAAATGATTTGTTTATTTTCAATTCTATAATGTTTTTAGTTGATTTAAACTTCAACTTGAACATCTTCAACGGTTCGTGGTGGTGAGTGAGAGTGCTCCGGCTTTTTTTCTTCATATTCTACATTTACGTGTACGGATGTGTTGAACATCGAGCTGTGAAAACTGTACATGTTGTCTGTTGCCTTAATGTTTTCTTGGTGTTAGTTTAAATATTCTCCAGCTAATTCTCCAGTTGGAAGTCTCTTTGAAATCCCACCATTGAGTTTCATCACATTGTGTTATATTATTATTACTAGTCCTGCCGTGTACAATTGTGCAGAGTTTATTTAGGCTCCCCAAACATTTACCAGCAACCATTTAGAGGCACATTAAAAATCCAAGTCGGGTGCTAAAAAAGGAAGAACGTTTGCCAGTAACATTCTCTGCAGCTTCGAATAAACGCCCAGTGTTCTAAAGAGGCGCCCCCTTTAAAAGTTTTGTAAATAAGTGACCTTCAAATACTCGCCGGTGGCCAAAAAATTAGTGAAGTTCACCAGATTACGTTTTTACGGTGTCCTGTCAATTATTAGTAAATTTGTATCTGAAGTTGCTGTAGTAACCTTTTTAAAAATCCGGATTTTAAAAAGTATACTTCCACTGGATCCAAATGTACCTGGTTAGCTCAAAACCACTATAACAATCAAAACAAAATTAAAAGTATTTTAAAATATTAAACAATTTTACAACAAAAATAAAGGCTCCTGACCAAGTAAATGCCAAGATAGTAAATAATAGGCCACACTATAAATTGGAGCTTCAGGGTAAGTCAGTACAAGAAATGTCCCCTTGTGTGCGTTTGTGTGTTTACCTTGCAGTTTTTGTCTTGCCTTGTGTGTATTTTGAAAAAGAAAATAAATTTTCAAAACTTGACAAAGCTTCTTTCACTTTTCTCTTGTTCGTCATTATTACGGTTATTATTCTTTATATTGCTCACAGTTAATTCGACCCTTTGACAAAGGAAAGGTGGAATAACACATTCATATGCATGGACTCTACATTTTTGTGCATTTATGGATGCATAAATGGTCTCTGTATATGTGTATGTGCGCGCGAAAAGGAGCATACGAGCACTTGTAAATACATTCATTCATATATATAAAGTTCCAGGAAAAGGTAGGAAAAGATTATTTTGTGAGATTCTCTCCATGTTCTCTTCTCAATGTAATCTAATTTAATGGTTCTTTGTTGAACTTGGGCTTTTGAATTTGTAATCTGCCGTAATTGGAAATAGACCAATGCTATTTCTCTCTCTCTCTCTCTTTCTCTATATCTACATTATGTTATACATATAGACACATAAGAGAATGCGAGAGAGATAAATGAGCCACCCGGTATACATATGCACTGTGTATATATATAACGACGAGGAGGTGAAAGTCAAACCAAAACCAGCTCCATATTTATGAAAGTCATTTAAATCCTTCAGTGTCTTTTTCTCCTTATGAATATACATGCAGGCCAGTGTTCATTGTTCAACTTGATTTCAAATGTCTCACATGCAAACTCTCTCTCTGTGTGTGTATGTTATGTTAAACGGAGGAATTTCACTGGACTGTCGTGTCGCCAGGACGAGAGCTTTGGAAGCTTTGGCACAAGGTGAATTCAAGGAAAGCGGAAGAAATGCAGAATATGTAATACAGGAGAAAGAAAGAAGCAGTCAGTGTTGGGCGTACACATGTTAGTTAATTTCTATTGAAATTACCTCACCTTCTTCAATACAGCCTGACGTGCATACTTACATAATACATATAGTTTGCTATACTTTTCTACCTTGTATTTATATTCACCTGTATATCATGCATGCATACTGAATAGAAAAGGAAAAGGAAACGAGTGGTGAGTGTTAGTGAGAAAGTCGTAACAAGAACTGTAATTATAATTTAATTTGACGGAATTCACGCAAATTGAACTCGGCAGCGAACTGTGATACAGAATACGGAATTTTCACATGCTGATTCGCTCATGTAAGTAGAATTGTGTGTGTGTGTGTATGCGTGCATATAAATATATCCGTGTGTATCGGTTAAGTCTGCGAAAGAATAGTTAAGCGAGCAAGTTAGAGGGTACATAAGTGAGTAAGTACTTAGTCGTTAGTTGCATAGTTGTGTCGTTGAATATTTGAATAAAATTACACTAGAGAGAGAGAGAGAGAGTGAACTGGTTCAATTAAAATACTTGTAAGTAAAATTTAATAAATAACCCTCCATCTTTTTTCTTCTCTCCGTTTTATATTGCTTCTTCTTCTCCTTCTGTTTCCTTATTATCTTTATTATGACTTTTCATCCAAATTCAAAGGAGTGTACAAGTAGTAATGAAAAGAGTTTCGACTATTTCTATTTGGCTTGGCAACCTCTTCATTATGATCACAATCATCATGAACAACAACATGATCCTGATTTCCCTTCTCGTCTTCACTCTCTTGATCTCTTCCAAAAAGGGTCGTTATCATCATTTTATTGCCTTTGCCATCGTATTTTACTTGTTTCTTCGTCTTCTTCTTCAACTTGATGATTGCAACAGTCCAAGAATAAACTGAAGGCAAAAGTATTTGCATTTACTGGGAATTCGCATTTGAATTTGCACTTATCTTGTATACCGCTCCTCGTCGTTGTCGTAATAGCTATCGGTTTGCAGGAGTTTGGAGATTAGTGAGATATATTCAAGTATACATATATTATGGGGAATTGAGATCTTTATCGCTCTATCGTCGTCGTTTGCTCGACTTTTGACGAGTTCCCTTTTCATACGGGGGCAGGGTCAAAGTTGCAAAACTATTCAAATGATTAACTGCAGTAGCACAGTTGACTTTCCAGAAATGTATTATTACCATTACCAGGAGGGTTATTACGGGTAGGAGGGGGCGTGCAGTACATGGTATGTATGGTGTGCAAATTACAATAAAAGGCAACGGGGCGCGTTAATTCGGAAGACACCAAACACAATAGCTAATCCATATGGAGCCAATTTCTGAGAATCGCTCCCCTACCATATAATATAATCCATCTTCTTTTCTCTGCTTCTTCCTCTTGGATCTCTTTGCGTGTGCACTATATTGTGAATCGGGATAAAGTCTGGGTTTAAATTCTATTTATTCCTACTCTTTTGGTGGTGAACTTTGACATTGATAAAATCCATTGAACCTGGGTGAAGTTATTGTTTCATCAGAAACAATTAGCAGGTTCGTTGATAAAGTATCTGGAAAGCAGTATAGAGAGTGGATGTTTCAATTTTTTACCAATATGACTTGAATTTAAGATTGAATGAAGCAGAAATGTTGCCAGCCATTAAACCTTGTGATGGCGATACTGTTTATTATGACTTTTTTTAGTCCATTTTCTGAGATGTCATATTCAAGGGCTTATCTACAATTGAGACGATGGTTTGGAAAAGAGTATTTCGAAGTTTTTCTACAGAGTTCAGTATAAAGCTCCCGCTATTTCCACGGAAGTAAGAACAGGCAGTGCACTGTACCTGTCCGTCCACAGATTACAGTTTACAGGGCCATGAGCTATGAGAATAATGATGGCGAATGCTTATGGATTATGGATGTATAATAATCTATGGTTTCTTGGCATGTCAGCATGAATTTCACATTTATTACAGTCAAGTCCGCGAGACTATTTTTCCTCCAATGTGTATGCTGTCTGTATAATAATACTATGGAATGGTGAACAAGTAGTTGGATTAGTTGGGATGAAAACCTGGATGATTTTCCAGTCAATAAATCCATCTTCTTTAAATGATGGCAAAGTATCATCTGTCTGTCTGTCTAGTCCTCTAAACTCTATTCTATTCTGCTCCTTGTATATTCGCAGATATACTTCACCCTGCTCATTTACGTAGTCGTTTATCTGTGCCCAGGAATAATAGGGAGCGGAGCTCCCTTAGTTGCTAAAATGCTCTCTGCAACAACTTCGATCAATGTGCTGAAACTTTCCAAAAATAATTCAAAAATTTTCCATACTCTTCCGGCCTAGTTAAACATTCTGCAGTAATTTTCAAAAATTGTCAATATGATAGTCTTGTATCATGTAGTTAAAGGAGTGACAAAGCATAAATATAAAACGGATAGTGGTTTTCATTAAGCCGTCACAAGAGCTTGGCTCCATGGCCGGTGTGACTTGCCACCAATGCTCGTAATATATTGTGTAGGAGGCTGAATATTTTTCCCTTTTGAATCCCGCATTGAGCACCTCATAGAAACTTTTAATTAATCGTCACGCACGGTATGCCGATGCAAGAGAGAGAGAAAGAGGGAATCTGGATGTAGGATTCCGATTCGGATGCATTTAGTTGGAATGAACAGAGTTTGTGAAGGAAGGAGAGCCGAGAGTGTGGAATGTGTGAGAGAAACTTGTTCATTTCCTTCCCCATCCTACAATTTTATCCATCTATCCTCTATATACATATTCTCTAGTCTCCATAGATACACATATACATGCACGGTTTGCTAGTTAGTTATTTGAAAGCCCGTTCCTCATTTGCCTGCCTAGATTTCTACAGTCTGGCGGACCAATTCACGCTAAATTCGGAAGGAGGGAATGAAATACTGGAAAATATTATCCATAACTGCATATACATTCTAACATGCATACATATCGGAACATGTGAGCATTTCTCCGCGTGTTGCTTTCCTCATGTGATGAGTGGAGGTAGAAAAAAACCGAGTTTATGAAGGGACCAAACCGTTTTTTTGCATGGCAGCTCTCTGGAATTTCCTTTAGAATTATTCGTATGTACAAACGCATTGCACTGCACTGCCAGCTCAGTTAAAAATCAGAGGGAAGCTCATCGTAGGACGACAAAAACCAAGATAAAACCGGTTGTTGAAATTCAATGTGTGTGTGTGTGTGTGTGTGCTTTTTGTTTCGTTTAGTTAGTTAAACGACCAGAGTTGTCTGTGTATGTTATGTATAGTCAGTTATCCAGTCACATTTTTCGATATAATTTGAAATTCGAAGAGACTGCCATATGTTCATATTGAAAAATCATGTCTGCTGTCTCCATGTTTGAAGTCTGGTACTGCCTGAGCTGTAGATAACAGAATTTTCTCTCGCTTGCATTGATACATTAAAACTTTGGGTAAAAATGAGCCACTGTCATTTAGCTCATTGTATAAAAATCAAAATTCTTTATCTCCATACCAACGCTAATGAGTTAATTATCGATAGACATTTAACTACCAAGGTTTTGTTAAAATTTGCAGCGACTGGAAATAAAGTTAAGGTCTCAGGGGAAATAAAGCATAATGCAAAAAGTCGTGCATTTTTTCCGCCATCCAAAAAATCTAAAAATCATAACAAACATAATAATGGCTATGCTGATGGTAATAAGGGTAATAAAAAAAGTTTGTCATCGATTTACATCTTGCACATAAGTATTTACAATGTATGATTATCGACCCCTATCATGAGCATCAGCTTTTTCCAAACGGAAGAGCGGGAATGCGAATACGAATGTGAAAAGGAGGAACGTGGGCTAACCAAAACCCCGCATTTATGTGCATATTTAGTGTGAGTACAATACAAAGCAGTACAAAGCCATGGCAATCTGTATTAGTATATTAGTATTATATTATGAGTACAATAGTTTGGAGTAGAATGGAAAAGAGGTGAATAATAAGGGCCTATGAATTTTTCCCTCACGCATTCCTCTTCTATAGAATTTCACAGATATTATGACTGTGTTTTGAGTTCTTCCTCCTCTCCTGCCGGTCTGTGAATTGTGTGTATGTGTGTACACATACACACAATTATTTTCAAGAGTATTGTTGTTCTGTGTTTTCTCTGCTGGCTATGAGACATATTTGTTTGTCTTGTACTGTGGAATCACTCACGTCAGTTTGAATTTGCAGGGTGTCATTTCAAACTGTTCCACATGCACACACGAGGCAGAGGTCGAGTCGCTTAATAATTTTGCCGGAATGATATATTACTCGCCTGGTCTACACTCAACCGCACTCCATTTTCTCTCTGTTTGTTTCTACGTATTATATGGCCATGATAATAATAGGAATAGGAATAATAATAATAATAATAACAATGATAATGCGATATAAACCGGTGTAAATGTGAGTGTGTGTAATAGGAAATGCGAGCACGATGAAGACGACGCAGAAAATAATTGTTATTTGCTCTGTATTCATAACATGGCATAACATTATGTATTATTCCGTGATCTATCTGTCTACGGGTGTGCGTAACTATTTGCTCAGTTTTGCCCACTTCCCTTGGCTCAGGTTCTCCGACTCCTTCTGTTTCTTCTGCTTCTTCTTCTCCTCTCACAACTTTCTGTTTGTACATGGTTATGTAAATTTTGTGTTTGTGTTTGTGTTAGTGTGTGAACTTTGACTGTGTGTTTGTGTACATATATGTGTATGTAATATAATGTCATGTTGCTCTTTTCCCTGCCATTTCTTCTTCCCATCTACATATGCTGATGCTCGTGACTATTGAGTTGAGACAAAGATTCTCAACATGTTTTGCATTTTACAATGTGCGCAAAATATAGTGTGTTGCTATTTCTCCACACGATCTGTTTGTTGTGCTGTGTCATTAGGTACGGGTCGCCTCGAAATTGTATTGTCCACACAGACAGACACATCATAATATTTGCCAACAAGTGAGGGTGCCCGCCGACGGCGGGTTACTTACTTAGCTAACAAGAAAATATGTATAAATATTTGGTATGGCAATTCCACAGCAAATTCTCGAATTTTGTCTGTATGTATGTATATTTAACAAGTTTGCTATGGAAGCACTACATACATACAAACTCGACCCATGGCACCACCGGATAGTGATTTTATTAAATGTGAGCAGATTTTGAGAGCAGGATCGGCGTGCAGTGGAAATAGTTTATAGCCTGTGTGTATAAGTTTTCAGGAGGAAACTGGAAAACCTAAAAAGTAGTTCTTGTTTGCACCATAATGTTATACTTTATTCTTCCCATATTGCATAATCACGATGATGACGATGAATATGAATATGTATTTTGCTCGTGGGTTGTTTCAAACTCTAATACAGTTTTCAGCCTCGTAGTCGTGACTCTCCCTTCTATTTACAAATAATATACATATTATGTGTGTGAGTGTGGATACACAGATGTTTTCCCTGCAAAAGTTTAATTATGCATCGAAACTTAATTGCAAATCTTTCCCTTTTTCGTCCCCTGTCTTCCCAATGCAGCATTATTAAGTAGGGAAAGGAAAGAAGGGCGAGCAACTTATTGAGTTATATATTTACTCTTTGAGTGAATCTGAAGGATTTTACGTGCTTGTCCGCATAAAATAGTTTACGTGGTGAACTTTCAAAACTTCGCGGTTTTTACGGGTTACAAAAAAGGCAGAAATGAGAATCAGCAGTGACGCCACGTCAATATTGAACATTGCATGCATATCAATACATCGGCTCGCTATAAATGCACTAAATGTAATATTTTCCGTATCAAATTGTGATAATTGTGTCTTTACGAAGGGAAACAAGAGTTTATGTGCAATACAAATACGTCAAGTAAAAAGCATAAAATATGGAAAAACATCCTGATGCATACTAATGATGAAATGTTGATGAAAAGGTTACTGAGTCGAACGCACTCCAGAATGAAACGAAATAAAATGAGGACTCACAAAGTTGTCAGTGAGCTCAAAACTCCAAGAAATTTACGCTCTAATTTTATGAGCGTGTTGATTTGAAAGAAAAACAGTTTTCACACACTTGCTCCGTCCGTTGCTCACAAGCTCAATACATATAGAAACAGAGAAAGGAGAAAGCAACAACTTTTGAGCGTTCATAGGCAGAGTGTGGAGTGAAGTTTTGGTGTTTTTCTATGTAAACTGTACAATCTACAAGTTTGATTATCCTCCTGAAATAAATGTGTCCCTTTAAAATGTTTATGATAATATTCAGGAGTATTCGTAAGGGAGCACGCGTTTGTAATTTATTTATATTACATCAGTTCCATTTTCGGCTTGTATGTATTTGGACTGTTTGGCCCTTTTGGTGTTTTACACTACCTATATTTGGATTGTTTTGAAAAAAGGGACGTCGATTCTAGATTTATGCTCGGATACTGTGTTTGTACATAATTTAATAATATACATGCATGCATGTCCTTTCGTATGAATGTGAGGACCCGCCTTTGAGTCTCTTTCTCTTGCTGTGGAAACAATAGACTGGGTCCCGTTGTTCCGCTTCATAAAAAGGTGACGGCGAAATGGAAGGAGAAAGATTGTAAAAGGGAAAGAGTGCGTTAATTAATTTTCCTTTTATTTCCAGCGTTTTTGCCCTTCCACCTTGTCAAAAGAGAAGCAGAAGAAGAAGAAGAGGGGAAAGAAGTTTTTTATGTAAATTTCACCATGTGCTCCTTTGACTCCGATGGAGTAGTCGAGTTGAGTGCATATGAACGAGAAAGAGAATGTGTGTGAGCTAAATGACTTGATGGCTATATTGATATGACGATGGCGATGATGATGATGATGATTAACGTGTGCCTTCTCTCCATTTCTTTCTCATGTGTGCTCAGGCAGATTGTTACAGTCGTTATGATTGTGCTCGGGTGCATGAGCTATTTACAAAAGACAGGCTTTCCTTCTTCCGTTTTTTTTCGCCTTTTCCCAATTCTCGGTGTTTATGTTGATCGGATATCTTAATTAAAGAGTCATCGTCACGATGATGGTGGCGCTGACGAGGACGATCGTGATGACGAGATGAACCGGGAAAAGATATCGTCTCCGTTCACTATTTTTTTATTTCCATCTCTGTGTATTTTAATTTAGCTCCGTCGGAAAAGTCAAAAGAATGGAAAATGAAACAAACGGAAGAGGGAAAAAATGAAAGAAGGGGGGAAAGAATAAGCGAACACGAAAGAGGGGGAAGTCAAAGGGTTTCAAAACCAAGGTAAACTTTGAATCAAAATATACCAAACCAACCTCAAAACAGACGAGAGTTGAAGTCGAAACAAAATGAAATCGGTAAAAGTTTTGAGTTTTTTCTCCGAATCGGTTTTTTTGAATGACGGCAAACACTTTTGAAAATTAGATTGACTCTGTATGAGGACTTCAAAATTTGAGTCCTGAACTAATAAGCCAAGTAATTTGCATACCTTCTTTGTTCTTTGTTACAGGCCAAAAAATGGATGTTTAGTTGTTTTACAATTTAATTATTATAAAACATGGTCTGCCTTGGAAATTGAATACATTTAGACATATTTTGTCCATTATTACTTAATTATTGGTCATTTTCTCCTAGTTAAGGTGAGAGAGTGTACTTGAGTAGAGTTACATGCATATATGGGTAGATACATGAGACAGACCTCATGGTGGACGGATTTCCATCCATGGTTTTGTTATTATTATCGGAATATTATGGTGGCTGTTTTTGACAAGCCCCAAAATATTCATTAATGCGACGTTCAGTGTTATGTTGGTCATAAATTTGAGTCAATGGATCTCAAGTCGTCGTTAAGTCGGCCTGAAATTCCCCATTAGCCGTAGCCCGAGAAATGGGGGAAATCACTGTAAATATACGACATGGGCACATTATACAGATGTACTTTGTAAGTATAATTTCCACTCTTCTTCTGAGCTTCTTCTTCGTCCTCTTCCGTTTCTTCACAGGATCATTGTAATTCGGGGCTAAAAGTAAACTTGAGAATAATAGTAATTGTAATGGTAGTTGTTGTTCCTGCGTTTGTATGAAGTAATACGGGAACGAGCCATTTGGGCAAATGGTGAGAGAGAGAGGGAGAGAGCAAAGGAATTGTAATTGTATTGTTTTAGAATTGGTTATGCGAGAGCATCCAAGACGAAAGAGAGAGAGAGGGAGAGAGAGAGAATTTCGAGTTGTTCAACTAACAATCTCGCTGTTGCAAAGGCTGAAGGGGAGATTGTTGTAAGAAAGTTGTAAATATTGAATCTGTTGGCACGTGTGACACAAAGGTCTGACTCTGACTCTGACAACACAACAGAACAAAGAAGAGAAAGGACGGGAGTAGATTACTCTTGTATGTTTAGAAAGAAAGAAAGAGAGTAAAAGAGAGGGCAAGAGATAAGACAGCGTTGAGAATGTGATACTCGAATGGTTGAGTAAATTGACCTTTTTCGAAATCTTTTGGCCAATAGTCTATGGCAATAGGTTAATGGAATGTCTTAACGCTTTTCGCTCTTCCTCCTCTTCCCCTGGCTGTCTGCTGCTGTCTGCCCTGATATGATGTTGACTTTTCCAATCTCGAGTTTCCCTTCCTTCCTTATTTCCTTCGGACTATGTATACATTATATATAGTAATTGATACATGTGTGGTACATCAGTATATTATAGACATAGTCGGGACATATATAGTAGATAAATTTCAAGGAGCAAACCTCGACCTTACATCATGTATGTACTGTACATGTTTGTATGCACAACTCATCCTAACTGAAATAGGAACGATGAAAAAGTCTCGGTCTAAATGTTTCCCTGTTTCTGCTTTCTACTCTTTCCAAGCTCATACTGTACGTATGTATGCAAGATATATACAGCACACTGACTTATTATATAGCCCTTGTGTACACCAATAATGGGTAATAATAATAATGGTAGCTGTGAACTGTGCACCCCACTGACAACATCATGTTTAATGTTTTATACGTATGTTCATGTTCATGTTCATGTGTGTGCTGCTCTTTGTTTAAGGATGATTCTCTGGTCCATATGTACGCATAGAGGGTGATGATCAGCAGCGTATGTTGTTCATTTTACGGCATTTTCTGCACTAGAGTGTGTATCTGGCTATATATGTTTGAAGTTGTGATGCGACAGAGGAACCTTCTTTACCGTTTTCTGTTTTCTTCTTCTTCTCCTTCTCTTTTTGTATATTTGAGGAAGGAACCTTTTCCATTTGAGGCTTTTCTGTTTTCCTCTCCGAATCTGCTGTACTCTCTCGTCTGTTGCTGGTTAGTCGAGGAAAAGTATGGAGACCACATGAACACTTTCGATAACAGTTTCATGCCATACCACGCAGTTCTGCTATATAGTACATACATATGTATATGTATACATACATGGTTGCATGTGAGGAGGGTCTTCTTCTTCTATTCTATTCTGCTTCTTGTTCTATCCTCTAATTTGGTCATCCCTGGTATACGGTTGTTTAAACTCCTTCGTTTGTTTCAATGGGATGGGGAGAAACGGTCGTAATTGGATTCACATTTACCCTGAGTGGTCTTGAGGTATTCATCCAGATGAGAGAGGCAGGAGACGTTTTTCTCCGCTCTTTTGGTCAACTCAATGGAACGGAATGTTGAAGACATTGACCAAGAAGAGAAGGAGAGAGGAGGAGTAGGAGAGAAAGGGGAGACTCACTTCCAACTATCCAATTCAACACAAAAGGGGGAAACCGCTCCAATTCAATAAAATGTCCCACTGGTTTTTCCACCACAAAAAGTCTTTGACTTTGCTCACGCTTCCACTTTCACATCGTGTCCTCAGTGTAAATGATTTCTCTCTCTATCTCTCTCTCTCTCTCTCCTCTGATCCGCTCCGTTCGTCATGGTGGTTTCCACTCTTTTTGTCCCTTTTTTGGTAATAGTTTCTACCGGTCAGCCAGTGGTCTGTCTCCTGTATTTTGTCCTTTTTATGTTACTCTTTGGATCAACTTGCATTCAGTCTCGCCGCTGGTCACCGCACAGCTAGGTTTGTATGTATGTATGTACGACCACGAGTTTCCTCACCTTTGAACTTTTTCATTATTTTTGTTTACGTTTTCCAAATTTCTCTTCAATTTCCCCGGTTTAAAGTATTTTCATGCATTTATAAAGTTTGTGTCTCTTGGTTTTTTTTCAATTTTGGCAAGCCGTCCAGGAAATAAATTTACATAGAGCAGCCAGCTCACTTCTCTCGTGTTTTCCACGACCAAATGTTGTCATTCCATGTAAATGCAAATTCTAATTGATTCGAAAATAAACTTTCATGTTATTATCAATAAAATCTGCATACACTTCCCTTCCAACTGTATCAACACTATCAACTGACAACCCCGCAGCTTTTATGTATATAGCTTTTCCTTGTCTACATACACTTAAAGTTTGAAAGTACGGGGACAGATTTACTTTGGGCTAATTGCATAATGCATTACTCCTGGTTTTCCTCTTCAATACACGGGAAATTGTGAGACTGAGCTCAAAACAGCGAATTTACTTGGAAAAATTCATAATTATCGGTTAAGAAAACAGGCTTACGTATTTTATTTATGTATCGAAAATAATAATTCTGTGAACTAAATGTTTTTACACTGCGATCCTTACCACAATTTATTTTGATCGTGGGGATGTTTGCGGGACAGTTTTATTTTTGTTCAATTCCCTTCTTACGCAAACTTATTGACGATGAGTGGGAGGAAGTGGAAAAGTAAAAAATAAATGGCTGACATAAAGAGGAAAGAAGGGAAAGGAATAAGTAAGTAGGAGAATAAAGAACTTTCTGCAGCAAGTTACATACATAAGTATATACGCTGTACGCCAAATGTATTTAAGACACGTTACATGAATCCAGTATTGGGTGTCATTGCTGATACATTTTGGTATACTTACTGTGGCAGGGAGAGCAGTATAGAAGTGAAAGGGCAAAAAATGTGTAAATAGTAAATAGTACTCTGTGAATATTGTGACGCACATTTATTGATTAAGCGACTTGTGTGTTGGAGCACTTGCATGCATGCATGCATGCATGCAACAACATTACCCATCTACGTATGTATTATTTAATCTATATACTTTATATATTTATTATGTAAAGATGGAGAGGAAATGGGAGGAAAATGTAATCGTTGTCTGAGAAATTTTATTTTTTCGCAACATTTTTTCCTTCCCTTTGTTCCTAAATACATGTACGTATATGCAGGAAATACATGAGTACATCAGGGTGCAACTGTATGTATGTGTATAGTAGAGGAGACAAAATGTATGTATATGTATACACAAGTAAAGAGTCGAACAGTTTTATATAAAAAGGATGTGGAGATGGATAGGATGTTTCTCGAAGAGTTCTTTAGCTCTCCTCTTCCTTTTTCCCGAGTCAGAGTAGTCAATGTAATGTGGATGTGGATGTGAATGTGAGGAAGACGGAGAGGAGGCGGTTCGAGATGAAAGCAGGAAAATTGTAAGCAAAACCTTAATGGGTAACTCCATAGAATCGAAGGAGAAACAGGGAAAGTGATAGAGAGAGAGAGAGAGAGTGAGAGAGCTCCGGTAAATTTTCCACGTAGAAGAAGACGACTCGTCAAGCATTTTGTACAAGAAAAAGAAAGAGAATACATATGTACGTATGTACTAGTGTATACGGTGGAGTAGAAATAGCGCTTCTATTTTTCCGAGTCGTTCTTTCTACTCTTTCTTTATTTCTTTCTCTCTTCCTTCATTTCTCCTCTTTCTCTTTTTTCTCTTCCCTTGTGTCTGACTCGCAATGAATTAGAGGCTGAAAAGAAAGCGCGCGAACAAAAGGTGATGAGAAATTGCGAAGCGCGCCCTTAACTTTTTCATTTCGGTAGAATCTTCTCATCTCTAATGCCTCGCGAACCCACTACAGTAGTAGCCAGCTATCCAGTCAGCAATTCAGCCGACGAAGCAACGAGCAGGGATTTAACACGGCTAAAACGACGAGAAATACCAATATAATTATGTACATCACACAATTTCTGATTCGCCACACAGATATTACACTCGTGTTTAAAAGAGGTGGAAAGAAGAAGAAGAAGAAGAAGGAATCAGCCAAGGCACCCAAAGTGGAGACAGAACAATGAAAGAAATATAAAATAAAAATATATCTAGAGAATATCTACAGTGCACTTATAAAATACATATACAATACACAGTACACTTGTTCAAAGGTAAAAGTACATGTGTATTGTGTGTAGTGTGTATGTGTATGATGTATGCGTGTTTTATTTCTTTCTCTCGTCTGCTACTCCTCCGTGCACTTGAATGGCATGGAAAGTCGAGAGCTTCGGGTCAGTTTGCTTTCCTTTCCTTTTCTCTCCTTGACTTTGGTTGGTTTTTGGTCTTGACTCGAATTTCAGTCAAACTCAACTCTCAACTCACGGGTGCTTGTTCAAACTCAAGATTTTAGTTGGAAAGTTTTTTTTCCTTTCTTCACTTTTTTTATTTTTATATAGATGTTGCATGCAACTTTACTCATATTATTATTATTATTATTATTATTATTACACATTCTCAATCCGAGTCTATTGTATACGATGTACAGTATTTTTTTCCTTCTGTATTTCTTATGGTCCTTATTACCATATACATATAAAGTTGCAACGCTTTGCTTCTCCACATACATAGTAGAAAAATACATAAACCATAGAAGCAGACCAAAAACCAGAAAATGTGAAGGAATTTGCTCATCCAGTATTAAAATTCCTAAGTGGACACAGACAAAAAAGAATATATTATAGTATAGTATACATGGTCGTCATAATAATAATCATGTATAATTTCAAGCCATGTTCATGGTTCATATTATATTCATACTTGTGTTCCTTCGTATTTGAATCCTTTCGAGTATTTTCTTTTTTCCAAAGTGATGCAGAAGTAAGAAGAAGAAGAAGGCAAGCAGAATCGAACAAATGAATGAATGAATGAATGGGTGAGTGAGTGAGTGAGTGAGGGAATGAATGAACGAACGGGAATAAGAAAGCAAGATAAGAGAGAAGAGAGGGACTAGAGTTGAATAAAAAAACTGCTTTTCTTTCCATTCGCCATTATTTTCTACCCTTTTATCCTGTTCATGAATATGCGAGGAATATAAAGTCAATGCAGAATGCGAATATGTACTCATTCGTGTGGATGTATTACATGTTGTGAGAGCAAGAATAAAATGGAGATGAGGAAATATTTTTGAACATTAAGTCAACTACCTTATGTTCCAACAATTTGATGATCGTATGTTGTACTATAGTAAAAGTCAGTATCAACTTTTTTTTCAAGTTGATAGTGATGCCTGTAACTAACGTTACGACATACATAATACAAGTTTTTTTGACAGATATTCTTCTCATATACACCTATGTATGCATTCCGCATTACAAAAATAAGTTTCAGACCAGATATAAAGAGCAATTGCAAGGCCTGACTTTGACTTTGGAATAAAATCGTAGAGGGTAATCGGTTAGTAGTGCGGGAAAGTCCGAGAATACGCCGCACACATAATGCACATAATAGGAGCTTATAATGTAAATGTCTGTAATCTGTCATTAGAGTGGCACATTGTAAGGACGAACAAGTCCTTCCTTTGTTGTAAGGCGAAAG
>JAQIVE010000487.1:0-36543 GCA_034698285.1 Sminthurinus bimaculatus
CGTAGACCCTTTTCCATTATCCTGCTTTGTTGCTTTGTCGACTGGATTGGAGTGGCGAAACTTTCTTCCTTCTCAAAGAATCTCAGCCTTGCTCGTCCTCTCTTTCTCTCTCTTTCATTTCTCCTTTCTTTCCTCTTCATCTCCATCGTTTTTGTTTCCCCAAGAATTTCCTCACTCTTCATTCCTCCCCGTATTATTGTATGTATAGTTTCTGTCTCAATCCTTAAATAAGTCTACCTTATACATATGGATCTCGGCTTCAACTAATGTTAACTTGTAAAAACTATGAATGTCTTGCTATAATATTTATGCATACATAAATTTACATGTATGTGTGTGTGTGTGTATTTATTATATGCATTTCATTATGAAATCCTTTTCAACATCATCCTGGGATTCTAAATTCCCAACGTACATATACATATGTATGTATATATGCATGCATGTATATGGAAGTATGTGAGATACATAATAAACTTGACTGTTCATTGTGTGAGTAGTGAGTACACATTCTCAGTCCCAGTCTCAGTACGAGTCCCAGTGAAATTCAATTATTACTTTGTCTACACCCTGTCGCCTTGTCAGCCTGTATGTTTTCTCTTAATTCAGTCTCAAGAAAATTTTAGCAACTTTGTCCATAAATACACATTATTATGCATACATGCATACGTAATAATACGTGTAAACATACAAACGCAAACACACACACATATACATACACACATTGTACACCTCCCTCTTGGTTCTTTTGTAAATACATAGTATGTATATTATACAGCAGTTGGAAATATACATACGTATGTACCATTGTATACAAAATATGTTTCGGCTTACGTGTATGAGATTAATTTGAGACACTTCCGTCCATCTTGAAATTCATAATACAGCGTAACATAACATATTTATAATATAATGTGAAACACGTATAGAATGTATACATCATACATGACAAGCATTATATTATAGTTCATAATCACCTTTTCTATAGGAGTATGTAGATAGTATTCTGCTGATGATGATGATGATTATTATTATTATAAGACTTTCAGTGCAAAGATTAACAAATAGTGCGAAAGTTGAAGTGAAAGTTTAAAATGATGCTGATAATATTTACCTCAATAATATACATATGTACATTACCTTGTCTTTTCTCGGCAATTATTATCAATTATTACGTATTATTTGTTATACCGCCACCATCATCAGTCAGCAGCATCACTATCGGCATCATCAACATCTTCATCATCATCACATCACATCACATTATGATGTTGAAGTGTCATCAACGTATCACCTAACATAACATGATCACATCACATCATATCATATCATATCAAAGCATAACCCACGTCATAATTTTCTCCTGTGCACGATGGCTAATGGCCACTGCCGGGGCTCTTTCAATGATGTAATAATATCCAGACCTTATTACACAATTAGCCCACGGATGACGTAAAATGCACCATAATATACTCCACATTTTCAATTTCAATTTGATTTGTTTTCCACAGGATGTGTTTAGTGTTTACTCATACTCATATTATGTATGCATGTATTATACGTATGTATGTATCAAGTATGAACAATAACATATTTTATACATATAAATGGTATGTCTCTGCGTGCTTTCTCCGTCTCTCGCCCCACAGCAGCTCCGCCGGCTAGCGTTTGCATGATATGATATTCAATGTTCAACAGTAGAACAAGAGCATGAGCCAAGAAGCAGCGTGGTCGCCTATTCATGTGTACTGTACATACATAAATACTTCCAGAATGTATACAAGTATAATTTTGGTGTATGTACAATGTACATATAATGTAGTCTCGTTTGCAAAATGAAATAACACAGTAAAATGACGCAGTGAAGGAACCTGCATATGGCTCAAGTACACAGATAATATTCATATATTTATATTTGTATTTACACTTGCAATATGTTTTAGTTTTAGTTTAGTTTAGTTTTACGCGGTAGACATCCCTCGGGTACGTAACCCATGGTGCCGCTCAACTTTATTTACTTAAAATTTTCAACTTACAGAGAGCTTCATGTTAAATGCAAATTTAAAGTGACAATTTATCGAAACGCCACTTGCAATATGTACTCATTGTGTAGGTACTCGCCGTAGTCCTGGTCCTACTCACATACCAGCGTTTAATTTCCATGCATATTGTATCTACATTATTGTACATTATGTATATGCCACCGGCTGAAGCAGTCGTTTGCCGTGTTCAACATATATATCTGATTATATACCTCCATGAGTATACACTATACACTATATCTATTACACGCTTATTCATTATGCATCATGTATTATACATTATGCGTATATATTGTACATGGTCAGTATAGATATTGGGTATGTATATTTATGTTACCCTTCCAGTCACTTGCAATAATAATTATTTTCTGGAGAAAAATATACCGCAGAAAACGCACACATGAAGCTGGATGCGTAGTACGTAGTATTTACGTGTACATTGTACATATTACATATACATTATACATACATACATGCTAGTACTGTGTGCAAGAAATAATGCAGGTAACCGATCGAGTACTACGGTTTATGTATACTTTACACGGCACTATAACGGCTAAATTTGGTACAGCTAAAAAAAATTTACTTGTACCCGGTTTAACTTGTGCAGGGTCTATTTTTCAATAGGTATCTACTATTGACACTTGCTCTGCTACGTGCCGTAAATTTGTGTATTTTATTGGGGAATTGGGAAAGTGGAGGCAGGGGAGAATCTGGGACTGTGGAGGATTCTCGAAAATCGAGAATTGAAAGCCACTGCACAACATTTATTTTATTTGGACCGTACAAAAAAAGGATCATACCATGTACAGTATACATATGTATGTGTGTACCCCATGAGACAGAATATGCATCTAGGAAGAAGCGAAAGTATGCGTTCTTTTTGGTGGCACAAAATGAATGGGTATAACCTACATATATTTAGATGTACTATTGGACCAGGAATTGGTGTCCTTTTCCCCCAGTATTTTCGCCATGTCATAAATATAGAACGTTTTGAAAAGAGGGGACATTTATTTCTTATCCGAGAGTATGTACATACTTAGTGTTGTATAATATAATACAGGATAAAGAATGGATCCTCAGCATTGCCGTTGGCTTTTACTTGAGTTGCCGAGTTTTGTTCCTCTGTATGTACATGTTTCCTGGCTCTCTCTATTCTATTTTCTTTCGCCAACGTTCAGGAAAAATTTCTGTCCTTTTCTCTGACTCTGGCTTTGGTTCCAGGTCTAGTTCTAGTCCTAGTCCTAGTGCTCGTTTTGGCTCTGGCTCTGGCCCTGGCCCCGTCTCCGTCTCTATCCCTGTCTCTGCATCTGCAGGCGACTTTTCTCGATAATTTAATTCAGATTCAGATGTACATAATACGTTGTATAAAAGTTGAACTGTGTGACACAAAGAGAAATAAAGAGAGAGAGGAAGATGGAGAAAGAGAGAACGGGCGATGAAAATGCAGAGAAAGATGAAGAAGAAAAGAAAGGGGAAAGGAAAATTATGAAGATGGAAAAGGGAGGAAGGGAAAGGGAAAGCGAAAACGAAAACGAGAAAAGGAGCAAAACAGTTAGGACGACAGGCAAGAGTGAGGAGGAGAGGATCAAAAAGCCGGGAGTTTTTACTTTATAAGTCGAGTTTTCTTCTATTATTGTATACGTATGTATTCGTAAATTACATACATAGTTCTGAATCCAAATTCCCCGTGTAATACTCACCATACTTCAAATGCATAAACTGCAGTATATCTTACATACATCAGCAGAACTATTTACCAGCACGAGTCCGAGTCGCAGTCCAAGTCCAAGGCCCAAATATGGTACAAATCCGAATTCAAATCCTAAGTCAACTCGGAATTCAAGCCCAAGCTTTGGGCGAGTTGTGCACAATAAAGTGTTCCCTTGTAAAATCATTGCAGAGTTGGTGTTGACGTTAACGTGTAAGTTAAGGTTCTGTGTACAGCTAACAGTGTACACAGTCTACATACATACAGTATTATGGACTATCTACGTATAGCATGAGAGAATAAGGAGCTATTCCATTTTCTATGTGAATGCATGTATGTATGTAGAATGTAGAGAGAAGGGAGAAAGCGCTAGAATCGCTGCTCTAAACTGTGTGCCTATGTAATATGTATTTGTGTATAATGTAATGCAATGTCATGCTAGGAGTGTGTAATTGTAAAGCTTCCCTTTTCATTACATCAGCAATATATGAACATTATGCGGACATATGACGTTTTCCTCAGCTCTTTAACACTCTGGCAAAATTACATGATTTCAATGCTCACCACTGCATTATACCACTGCAATTCGCTCATTCTCTCTTTCCCTCTCTCTCTCCTTTCTCTCACTCTCCTCTTTTACATCCAATTCTGTAGTCAGTTGTCGTCTACTACGGACGTACAGTTACAGTTTGTATCTACAATGAACATGACGGTTCAAATAGAGGGTAATATGTAAGTACATATTGTGTATATGTATAAATATATACAATAAAACCGTGCCCAAAATGTACAGTACAATATGCATGTGTACATTTTACAAAACACATGGTCAAACGAACCCTTTTCTCAAAATGTTACGGTCCGTAATTTTCCCACTTTGATGCGTGGAAACTTTCTTGGTAAAATATTGTTGGTATTTGGCCACAGGATATGAGTTGAAACCCTTTTGGCCGTATAGAATGCAGAAACATTTTGATTTCTAATATATCTTTTAAGCGACATGGAAGTCTTCCATCCAGTTCTTTAATTAAGACTGAGTGTTTTATTAAGTGGGGTCACTGGAGGAGATAGAAGATTCCAGGAATTGTTCATGCCCCGCCATATATACTATTAGGGCGGCCGAAAATCAAAAATTGGGACAAACTTTCAATGAACTTTCTTTGCTAACTTTGTTGGGTCCAGGGACATTTTAGGTCCACTGTTTCTGACATTTCTGGACCATGTATTTTGAAAACTTTGTAGGACAACTCTGCATGCATACATAAAAATGCCTTTCCTGAGGCCGGGGAATTTTGAGAAAAGGCGTCAAAATTTTAAACGGGTTCATGCTATACACATAAGAAAGAAGAAATCCAAACTAGCTTCAACATTTTGAGAAACGTGGATTCCTGTGTATGTCAATTGAGCATGGTCGAGTCACAAAACCGTCATCACCATCAACAAAATCAACAGCAATACGCTTATATCTAAATGCGGTAAGGCTAACCTAAAGTATTTTATTCAATATACAATTTTAGTCCTGCTCTCATTCTGCTCTTTTCCTTCCTCTTTCTCCTTCTTTCATTCTCTCTCTCTCTCTCCGTTTTTTCCTTTACTGATACTGCCCGTTGAAACTAAATTTCGCTTGATAGTCTACATTTCTACAGTCATGTCTCTCCTCAATACTCGTGTATACGTACGTGAATTGTGTATTGTATGTAGGAGACCGTATGTGTGCGGTGCATACTACTCAAGTCAAATAGCATAATATGATGACCTATGATGCCTACAGTTTACAGCTCCACACGTTACACAAGTCAAGTCAAGTCCATGTATAGTATACATAAGTAATACATATGTATATACATACATACAGTTATCTAGTATTGCTTAATATTCCGCTCCTGTCTCGATTTTTTTGAGCTATGGGGTCTCTTTGAGTTAAACCTTGTGCAAATACAAATAGAAATGTGCTCTCTCTCTCTCTTTCTTTCTCTCTCCAGTCAAAAGTATTGTATGAAGCATGTAATGTAAGTAAGTAAGCAAGCAAGCAAAAGTACATAGAAATAATCATACACAAGCTACATACAAACGAGGAGGTCCACATGCACAAAAATAAAAACATGGTGTAATCTCTGTACATACAGTTTATGCAATATCCAGTATTCAGTATGCTTATACACACACAAACTGTAGTATTTCCCGACTTACAACTAGCCATGTATACATGTATGTAGTTGTACAAGGGTAAATGTAAATTGTATGGTGCGGGCATGGATCTGGTACAATACGCCAGCCTGGAGTCCAGTCAAGTCCAGTTTACTACTTACATACATACATACTTACATACAGCATAACTTGGCCTGGAATGTAGAATAGCAGGGGAATGCGAATTTTGCGAATTTGTCCATATGCAGACTATACACATTGGGTTCACGTACACGGGTTTCTCTGAAGAATGTTTTGTATTTTATTATGATTATTACTATACTATTACTTGTTTTTCTATTATATGCCTTTCTCGTTAGTTGCTAGTCATTAGTCGTTCAGAGCCAGAGGATATTACAACAGCAGCAGCAGCAGTTCAAAGTACAGAGTTTATGCATACAGACAGAGCACAGGTAGGTCCTTATGACTATGCATACATATGTACATTGCTGTTGCTGGGTAGACACACAAACACCTAAACATATGTACACACAAAGAGTTATTATTATGTAGAGTAATTTTGCAGTAAAATTTACGAGAGTAACTCTTTTATTGTTATGTACTATTTCACCCTTTCTTTCTCTCTCTCTCTCTCTCTCTCTTTCCCTCTATTACTCTACACTCCTTCATTTACTTTTATGCCGTTCAGCATACAGTACGAATTATACGGATATAACATCAAATCAAGGATGGAGAATCAAGAACAACGACAACGACATATTATTCCCCAACTATTCCATCTAAATTTCCAGGCATAGTTCGCCCATTCCATTACCTGCCCTAAATTTTTACTTGTTTTTTTCCTCCCTGCTTAATTCACATTACTTTACCTACATCTACATACATAGACTGTACACTGTACACGTACACTGTACAATCAAGTTGAGTATATACATAAACTCTGAATAAAAGCGTAGACATTTAAAAAAATTTAATGTTTATTGGAAGGCCAGAGAATAAGAAGATAACCAAATGCCATAATATGACACAATTTGTAAGTCCTGAATGCGGAATGAGCATTATGTCGGCATAAAAATAAAAATAATTATTATTATAGTATTACTTTAATCCAGCCTCCTTCCATCTCTCCACTTTATCCTTCGTTCCTTTTCCTTGCCACACTCCTTTCTCTTCCCGGCTCGGCCATGCCATGTGCCATGTGTTGTGCTTGTGTGTGTGTCTGTGTGTGTGTAAAGGACAAATAGAAAATGACGTATTTTTTTCATTTTATTATTATGACTTTATAAAAAACTGGACGTGAATGCTAATGCAGTAGTCTAATAAAATATATTATATTACAAGTATAAGTACATGTACACACAACTACAAGCATAGTTACAGGAATTACATTATCATCATCAGCATCATTGCGGAGTAAGTTGGTTCGTATCATATTATTGTGGAATTGAACTAATTTGGTGGAAGCCACACAAACTCGATACAAGAGGAATTTAATATGTATGGGGTGAAATAACTGTAACTGCACACAAGTACATAATACATTATGAATGATGATACGATGTGATATATGATATGACAAAAAAAGAAAGAAAGGAAAGAAAAAACCAGTGTCTATAATTTGTACAAGAATATATTTTCATTTCTTCTCCTTTCACCACTCATTCCGGGTGATGTGCTGACTGCCAGCACAATGCAAGTACGTATAACGTATATTGTCCAATTTAGTATGTTATGTAAGCATTGTCTGTTTGACTATGTGGATAATAAGTATGTAGGCCTACATCTATGTATGCATACTTGCATACCATAAATAAATACATTCCGACACTGACTCCTACTCGTACTCGTACAATAGAAAGCAGCATTGACATGACATCATCTTCCCTTCTCTCTTGCTGAGTTTGAGTTCTTCCTTTGCCTCAGTCCTTTGTTTTTTCTATGACTGTCCGTAGGAATTAGCATTGTCAGTGAAAGAGAGAAAGAGAGAGTGGGGGGAGGGGGTAGAGGAAGAGGAAGAGAAAGAAAGCAAAAAAGAGACAGAAGAACAATATGATGATGATGATGATGATGATGATGGTGGTGGTGGTGGCAGTCGTCAAGTGTGGCATTACAAATAGTAACGATTATGATCCACAATTGACAGGCTGGATTGTGGATGGTATGTTATGGTATTCTATTCGACTCGATTCGATTCTATTCTATTCGACTCCATTCTGTGCTCTTGACTCAAAGTCTAGAGACTGTCTACCATCCTCCTCTCATTCTCTTTAGGTACTTCTTCCTCTTTGTCTTCTTATTCTTATTCTTTCTTTTTATTGGTGAGGTAGTATTTTCTCATAGTGTTGAAACCTTTTAGTTTTTATTATATATAGTACCTACTTTTTCTGCTCTTACACCTCCTCTCTCTCCCTGTGCCTGACTTGACTTGGCTTGACTCGACTCGATTTGGAACTATCCCCAAAGTGGAGGAATAATATGTATCTGTGTATGGAGAGAAAGAGGATAGAGAGAAAGAGAGAACCTTTAGAAAATACAAATACAAAACACTACGGCGGACAATAAAAAAGCAAGAAAAAGTATTGACGTTATCGTATTCTGTACGGATACGAGTAGGAATACGACACGATACACTGTGCACTACAATACAGAATACAGAATTCAGCACAATACAATACAATACAATACAATGAAATGCAATAGAATACAATACGGAGAGGAATCCTCTTTGTATAACAATAACAGTATAGAAAAATGTGACTGCATTACTATTACTAGAATATTATTGATATGGTATCATATCATATGATAGGATAGAATACGATACTGTATGGTCCACTTTGAAAATGAAGTATAGACCAACTTGTCTGCCTTCTTCATTCTTCCTTGTTCCTTCCTCATATTCATACATATGTACACTTTATACAATATTGCAGAAACGTTTTCCCAGTATTCTCCGTTACGTTGGTGGGTCTCCTATTGTAAACATACAATATACACAGACTGACTCGTACGTCGTATACGTACACATCTAAACCGTGCAGATACATATGTATGTGCATGGTAGGCCTCTTGAAATCGACAGGCTACTGCCTACTGCTTTCTCCTCAACTCGACTCGACTCGACTCAAGTCGACTAGATTCCTCTTTTGTATCTGTAGACAATCTTCTTTTATTGTTAGGATAAATGTGAATTCATGGGCATAGTTGTATTAAATTTGTACATTTTGTACAGTATAACAGTATATAGGTAAGCTAAGTATTTATATAGCTGTATAATATAGTCAACTATACAATGACAAAGAGGGAAAGGGAAAGAGCGAGAGACATGCAAGAGAAAGTCTCATGTTCTCCTTATGTATAGTCTGGGGTGTATGCATAACATGTTTGTGTGTATGTATCTATTCTGTACTCTATCTATGCGTTACATACTCCCAAGTTGTTATGTATTTGCAAGACGGGTATTGAGTTTTTGTAATTCTGTTAAAGTGGATTCCAAATCCTCAATGTCAATGTGTGTACAGTAGTGTGAACTAATTTAAGGATACTAGATACCCCCGTGTGTGTGTGTATGTATGTATATTGTATAAGTATATGTGTATTATATATGTGGGCATGTATACATGCCCACATATACATGCACACATACATACTTTGGGATATGTGTAAAAAACATCTATTGAAAAGAAAAGTGGCGGATTTAAGGATGAGCCTCAAACCTGAGCTGTGTATGTACAATGTAAAACTGTACACTATATGTTTATATAACTATGAACTGGCTGTCTCCTTCGTTGGGCACTATTCTCGGTGCCTGTGTAAATGAAGAGGAGAGCAGACAGAAAATGAGTATATTTTGCCATTTGGGGATTACAAATTTATTTATACACATGCAGAGGTAGACAGAGAAAGAAGGGAAGAGGCAGAGAGAGAGAAAAGAAGAGAGGGAGAGGAATAGAATGGAAGAAAAGAGAATGAGCAGACAAACGTTATCCTATAAATAGTCAGTAAGGTAAGTGGAGTGTTGTATTAGAAATTGGTTAAATTAGGAACACATACGGGAGACGAAGAGAGAGAGAGAAAGAAAGAAATGTTGTATTGAGCAGTACTTATACGTCTACAATTTACACATTGTTCTTGTATATTACGCTGAGCTATAATGAAGTGAGAAAGAGAAGAAAGAAACAGCTGAGAAGGAGCGGAAGAAATGCGGGGGGGAAATATAGAGATTCCGGTATTGTAAGATATGTTACAATACATACATACATGTGTACTGATGTGTTGTAGTAGATGAAGATAAAGTAAACGTAAGAGGTATATGTACATACATGTAAGTATGTAGTATGTATGTATATTGTATATGCATTCGAATGGATATGTAAGGAGTGAAAATGAAAGGCAAAAGTGTACTTTTATTTTGTATCTACCTTTGGGAGCATTATTTAGATGGGTTCGCCATCACCCGCATCATATCAGGGTCATTTAGAAGAATGCCAGGAAATTCCTGTTGTATTGCTCCTTGCAATTTGGAATCTCATAAAATTTAGCATTCTAGAATTCCTTTTTCTTTTATTTCACTTTCTCAATTCTCTCTCTCTCTCTTTTCTCCATTTCCTTCCACTGTTTATTTTATCTCTCTACTGTTTTCCCACTCAATTCTCCTATTGCATTTGGTGTACAATTTACAATGTACATACTACATGCACACATGGAACATATTGCAGTAGTGTGGATACGGTACATTCTATTGTTCATCTTCCATTTCTCCTCCATCTTTCATCAACATTGACTTTCCCCATATTTCCCGACCATATAAGTATGTATGCATGTGTGTGTGTGTGTGGATTGTGGATGTGGATTAAGTTCCAAGTACCTTGGCTCGTGTACATAAATTCAATACCTGGTCTTGGTTTCAGCCTTGCTTTGGTTTTTGTACAAGAATAGTAATAATAATGCTATAAAAATCTATCAAGAATCTATCAAGCTATTTATATACTCAAGTGACGTACGACCCAAGGTTTCTAAGCTTATCCACGGCATTTTTACCTTCATTCACTTCTCTGCATATGTATGTACAAGCGCTTTTTCAATTTTATTGACATTCCGGGTCCAGGATTTTCCACTCTTGCTCATCCACCTCTCTCTCTCTCTCCTTCTCTCTTGCATAAACTGTAAATGGTAAATCTAATAGATAATATCGAATATTTGAGTATCAAAGGTGCGCATTGAAATATCAATACCAATCCCTAAACATCTGCATTGAAATAGAATTTTTTAATTTGGCGTTTCATAAAAATGTTCCTCAATCCTCAAGAACATTTTATAATATAAAAGTACTTCATGGCCTCATGAATTATGCATTGTAAATATATATAGGTAAGTATATGCCCATTATATGATTTTATTTTACGTTTTATCCTTGGCATGGTTTTTTTAAATTACAGTTTGATTTTACCTACTTACTACAATAATATTATAAGTACTTCAAACTTAAAACGCTACATGTAGGTTGACTTTGGCATCTAACCATATTAAACTTCAAGGGTTTTAGGTTTAATTTTTGCTTAGGTAAGCTAATACAATTTCGTAAGACATAGAAATCAGTCTCATGTTTTCATTAAAAATATATAGTGATCTTCTCAAGTCTCCAAAATTGAGCTCATTTTCCAAAGAAATTAAGCATAATCAAAATTTCTTGTTAATTATATTTGCTACTCTTGAGTCTACTACACATGCATATAGAATGATATACATTAAACATACATAAATATTACAGTTTACATGATCCACAGCTCATCAACATGTTCACTGTTCACTTTGACGGAAAAATTATTGACATACATTTGTACTGGGTTTAACGTTATAAAAATGCGTGTGTATAAGTTAAATATATTATATCTGTGCTATAGAAGTAATTTTCTTTCCCAGTCATCAGATTTTTACTGGGTAATCTACGATTTTGGAGGATTTTAAGAATAATGGAATAATAAGTATAATGATGTTTTGTAGCAATATTTAATTTTCGTTTAGTCCTTGTGGAGTATCCATATACATAATACATATGTATGTTGGATAGAATATTCTTAAAACTGTAATTTTAATTTCTTTTTTCCTCCCTCGTTGAACAAGAAATCTCAAAGACTTTTCATCTTTGCATTATATTATATTATTTTGTAGTGAAAAACTATAGTTATATGAAACTTGATACTTTTGAGGCATTGTGGAACAGTTGTACGTACATCGTACATAGTACATACATAATATGATGCGTAGTATGAAATGAAATAAAAAATGAGGGCATAAGGATATTAGTCAAAGAATAAAAACTTTAGTCAGGTCGAAATATCATAATGTGTGTGTCTTCTTTTGCTACTACTTAAAATCTAACAAAGAACCTTGTAAGAGTAACGAATATGCATTATGTATACATATGTTACAGGTATGAATATACATGTAATTATCATTACATATTACGAATGTCTCATGTACACACATATAATAAACTATACAAACACAGAGCTGCTATGGATAGTTACACAAATCTATTGCCTATACCTTATACATGCGTGTACACTGTACACGTACATTATACATAGATCAACAACTTGTTCCCTTGCTCAAGTAATATTATGCTATTTATTCCCCTTTCTTGGCTTTCCCTTTCTTTCCTTCCATCCATTTCTTTCCTCTGCATTTGTATTGTAAGTAAGCGTATACATATCTAACATACACTAATTCTTTGACGTTGAATAATGGATTGGAATTTAATATATTTAGGTTTTAGGATTACTCCAAGAACATAATTAAAATCACAACAAGAGTTCAAAGCAGTGAGCTTAAGACTTTTGCTGGAAACAGAACTTTGAGTGACTATCCATGTATGTATTAGTATGAACGCATTATATCTGTACACTGTACAGTACAATGTTGATAGTTGATACACAATATATACAGGATGATACAGAAGACCAAGAAACTCGGAAAACTGTATGTAGGTATATAATTTATAATACATATAATACGCAATAATATGATATGATGATGCTGATGAGCGAGAAAAGGAGGCAGAGTCCCACGTAACTAGATAAAGAAGAGCAACAGAAGGTAAAGGGACAGAGAGGAAAAGGTAAATAGAAAGTGCTCTTCTTTACATACATACATACATACATACATAGATACGTATATGTATAGATATGTGCACAGTGCACAGTGAACAGAAAGAGAGAGGCAGAGAGAAAGTCTCTTTTTCTCATAAAAAATGTATGCCGGGAAAGTAGTATTAGAGAAGAAGAAGTAGAAGAAAAGACGACGACGACGAGGAGGACTTTCTCTCATTTATGCGAAAATGAAGAGTGTGCTACATTGCACTTACACTTTGCTTTCTTCTTTTCCCCTTCTCATCTCCGTCCTCAATAGATTATCGTAGAGCAAAGTAGTAAAGTATGTACACGTATGTGAGTGGTGTATGTAGTAGTAGCAAAATGTTGTACACATAGTCCTACATGACGGCCATGCATTCTGTTTAAACTTGAAAGACTCTCGTCTCTAGTTCAGTTGAGTTGAGTTGAGGAGGCTGGGGAAAAAGGGTAACGTAAAGAGGAAGGGGCAAAAGAAAGAAAGAGGAAGGAAAAAAGTTGTAAGGCGTGTATATGAAAAACATGATTCATATTTTGTCTTCCTCCCAATCTTATTTGTGTGCAAAAGTACATGAGAGAGAAAAGGAGTCAGAGAGAGAGAGAGAGAGAGAGAGAGAAGTGAAAAGGGAAGAAAAGGAAGAGGAAGAGGGAGGATAGCAAGAGTTTTGTTCAGTTCCGTTCTTTTTACATGTGTAGATGACTAGTGAGCATGTTTTATATAATATACATATGTATTATGTATACATAGGCACGGACCTTTCACAATGCACAACCATCTATGTATAAGCTCGAGAAAAGGGGGGAAAGGAGATGGAGAATAATGAGAATGAGGATATAAAAAGGTATGATTTCTCATGTCATCATAATGTATCATATAACATGTATATTTTGTGCAGATTGTATGTATGTATGTTGCAAGTTGTATGGTTCAAGCATACAAGGTAAAGTACAATAACTCGTGCAATACACATATATATACATGCAAACTCATCTTCTCTGTGCAGATTCATGAACACAGTATTTTTATGCATATTGACTCTGACTTTGACTTTGGATTGCTTCATCTTTATTCACATTTGTCTAAATGCTCCTGACATACGATTTAATGTAAAAAAGAAGAAGGACAACGGAAACTAAATAGTATTTCTAATATACATGTATATACCGTCCAGGCTCTCCTTGTAGCCCAGATCCGCTTACATCTTTTTGTTACATAATTGTTTCTGCGTGTATGTACAATGTACATGTATGTATCTGAGTTTTAAAACTCTATTCCGGATTTCCAATATGACTATGACTTTCATTTCACAATGTACATACATAATAACAAGCATTCGCCAGCAGAATCGCGCAATTATTATGTAATGTTTGGCATACAAAAGGCACACTGGTTGCGACTTTGTTACAAAGTCATCCCGTATGAATAAGAGGACAGATTACAGGAAATGAGAGATAGTAGATAAAATGAAGTTAAAGTCCCGGACACTATCAAAGACCCGGATACTATTAGAATATTTGCCGTCTCTTTTCCTCTGTGTAAGTACGTGTGTGTGTGTGTGTGGTATAATATGTATCCATAACTTTTGTGCGTGTATGTGTGTGTGTGTGTGCAGTTTGTAAGAAATGTACGTGCCTTTTGGTCCTCTCTGTCTCTTACTTTATATTGTACGAAAAGCACATCATCTCCGTCTCCTATCTCTATCTGTCCAACTCTTCCTCTCCTGTTTTCCCTTTTTTCTTGTGGTTCTTCTTCTTCTTCTCTGCTACTCCTTTTTCTTTCTCATGTTCATGTTTTGTTCTTTATCATTTTTATACGCGTCCACTTGGGTATTCTCCAAGTCTCGGGATATAATATTACAACTGAAGGAAATGAAATGAACTACTTGAAAAATAGTTTAATGTATCAACAGGTGATTCGAATCGGGCTTTAGGTTTATACAACAGCAGCATTTCTTCTCTCTCTGTCTCCATTCTTCTTCTTCTTCCTCCTCCTCTTCTTCTTTCTGTCGTAGTAGTACCAGTAGTAGTATTATTACTATATGTACTACCCGACTATTTCCCAGTGCATTCTCTCTCTCTCTATAATGTATAGTGTGTATGCATGTGTGTGTGTGTGTGCGAGTGTGTCTCACTCTGTCTGTCCCGAAAACTAATCGAGCTACGCGGTCTCACACACATAACCTCTCTCTCTCTCTTTCTCTTGCTATCTGCCCCTGCATTTCCATTCTGCCGTATACTCTCCCGTTGTCGGATATATTTGGCGGAAGAAGAATAAAAAGAAGAAGAAGAAGCAGCAGAAGCATGATAATACCATACGGACATATTACGTGCATAATACATATGCCCATGTACATAAGGTGTGTATGCATATTGTGTGTTGTAGGCATGGCATATCCATTGCAGACACATAGCTGTCTACCGATTCGGATACTGATATATATCTCTCTTTTGTATGCTCAATTCCTGTTGTTCTCTTACCGCATTCTGCACACACCACACACATTTTTACGGATTTTTTTGCACAGTCAGTCGACACTTTATATATACACAAAAGACAGTTTTCCTCCTTCTCTTTTTTTCGCCTTCCACACTCACTCACTCAATATCTCTCTCTCTCTCTCTCGCTCTCTCTATCCCTCGTATTCTCTTTTAACACTCTCTTTTCCCTAGAAAGAATGAGAGGCATAAAAACAACTTGTACAAGGATTTTGATTATCCTTCCTCCTTGTTGTTGTTATTATTATTATTATTATTTTAGGAATTTAAGAAGACAGGGAGAAGAAGAAGAAGAAGAAAGGGAAATGTTTCTCTTTCTCACTTGGTTGTCGTTGTCGTTGTCTATGTGTGTGGCCAACTATCCACTTTACCCCAAATAAATAGATAATTTGTGAGTCGAGTCACGAGTCTGTCGATGGGCCGGGAGGTCGATGAGCTACCTCATCATTTTTTGCAAAGGGTCAGTCCTTGCAGATTTGTTTTGCAACAAACTGTGCAATTACACATTTTTAATGCCTTTTGTCATTTGTGACGGAATTAAATTAATTCTGCCAATAGTCATCATCATTTTCATTTTTATCATGTTGGCAATGTGCAAAACTTGGTTCCCAAACAGAAGTTAAATTTAATGATGCAAACAGGCATTGCACTTTGCACCTGTGTAAATTATTTTACCTGGTTAAAAGGTTCAAAATATGACCAGATACGACCGTAAAATTAATACTGTACATAGGTAATATGGATTCTAAATTTAAAGTAAAATATTTGAGCTATATTATTGTATTTAATAGTTGTATGTACATATCCCAATAAAATTCGGTGGATTAATTTTTTTGCAAAAGCGTGTACTTTAATCTAATTTAATTCTCGTCTCCTTATATTTTTTTGCAAATGTGTAATGTGTACATTTACTGCTACACAGAAACCAATTAGTTACTTCCTTTTACATTTATAATGTATCAAAAATACCCAACTTCTTGATAATTTGGAAAAAGCCAGCTATACCTATTTGCTTGTTTAGCATAAAGCTGTATACTATGTACTGCATTGTACATTGTATTACGTATACAAATATGTTACCGTTCCAATCAACTTTCGACATCATGAATAAATATAGGTACATTATATCCAATCTCACAAGAAGTTTCATATTGATGCACCAAGGAGAAATGAGAAAGAGAAAGAAAGGAAGAAAGGGAAAGGCGGAAGGAAACGGAAAACAAATACATTTGGAACATAATAATAATAATAATAATAATGGCAATAGGGGCAGCAGCACTATGGCGTATGATATTATGGTGCTGGAGTCTTTACTTTGTAGATGTAAGAAGAAAGAACGGGAGAAAGACAGAAAGAAAGAGAGAGAGGGAGAGGGGGGAAGAGTGCGGAGAAGTCTTGAGCCACTACGCAAAAACCGAACATTTGAGCAATTTCAATGGTATGAAAGCCAACAAATATAAAATAACACTAACAATGATGACGGTCTTGAGAATTTCCAGTGTGCATATTATTTAACACATTGGAAAGTTCAATATTTAATTGATGTTGGTATTATTATTATTAATAATAAAATAATGTATTACAGCTCAAGAAAATAGGGCTGGAAATAATAAAATATGAGTATGTTTAATGTATACTGTAGTAAGGATGAAGTATGTAAAATACAATGGACAACTGAAAAGAGCGTATAATATAATGTATTTTATAAAAGGAAAAGGAAGGGAAAAGGGGTAGAGGAATGTGTGTGTGTGTGAGCGAACGTGGTCTATGTATGTGTGTGTATGTGTGTGGGCCTTGTTGTGATTATTGAAAATTTGTTGCAAAATTTTATCCAGATTCCAACTGATTGTGCGTTGTGGATGTTGTGGAGACTGGAGAACTGGAGCAAGTAAGCAAGCCAAGCTCAACAGTTACTAGTTACTATCCTAATTCTGCTTCTGGATTCTTTCTCTCTCTAGTGTGTGAGTCTGTGAATTGAACTGTGCCTTAGACAGCGAGTGTTGGGACTGCCTTCAATTCTACTGCATTGCAGTAGAAATCTTGAGGTTGCCAAATTGTAGGCGAATAGTGTGTGAGTGTGCAAAAGTTGGCAAACAAACTAGTTCCATAGTTACTCCTTAGTAACGGATATTATTGTTGAGGAGGGAGTGTGGCTCGTCACTTTTTCGGAGGAACATATAGTCATTTTCCAGTTTGTCCAGCGGTGGAAGGTCCATTAATTGACTCGAGAGGGGACTTTGGTCGGTCGAGGGGAGAAAGTACGGAGGAATACCTAACAGGGTGATATAAATCGATAAAAAAGGGGCGAGAGTTTTTGGGTGTTGGGCTCTTCAGTGTGACAACAAGTTCCAGCGAGAAGAGTCTGTGATTTTATTTCTTTCTGCAAAGAAGTCGACGAGTTAGTTTTTTGAGAAGGCAAAATATATATAATAATATATAAAGGAGAGAGAGAGAGAGAGGTGGAAAAATAATAATATCATCAAAATATTAATAATAATATACTTACTTGCTTACTGACTTTACTTGTAAACACAACTAGGAGGAGAGAAAACTTTTTTTTGTGAAACAGTTAACGTTCAACTCGGGATTTCATAACAACTTGCTGTTGGAATACCACATTCGAAAAAAGGAGCAAGCAAAAAAAATAATAGCTACTTAACTACGGAGCTATAAAATTATTATAAAATATATTATAGTGCAGTGTGCTACTCACATTTCTTTAAATAAAATAATATAAAATGGTAAGTGAATTCTTAAAACAACTAAACATCATGAAAAAAAGAAATTTTAACGAGTATAATAATATGTTGTTATATCTATACGTATATCATCTACATACACCTATGTTAAAAATGTTAAATTAAAATTGTGAGATAATATTCCTTGTTAAAATATTATATCAAAAAAAAAGCGTTATGGCAAGAAGCAAGATATTACATTTTAATAACACTACTGCTACTTCTGATTTTTGGACATTTTCAAGTTGAAGACGAAATGCTGCTTCAAAAAAATACATAATATATCTATACATATATAAACAAACACATGAAATCCAAAAAATTGTTTCAATTCGTAATTCGTAATCCTGCGATTTGTTTTGGGTTTTGGTTCATTTTTTGAGAGTTCTATTCTAAATCAAGCCATAGTTTTGTTTATTATTGTTGTAGAATTTGTATTTGAAATAGTCTTCGGTCTTTTTGAAATACTGTTCCAATGAAATATACCAAGAATAGTCTGATCCTAAAGTTATTTTGATCTGCAAAAATCCGAATTTCATCACGGAATCTTGATATATAATATATTTGCTACAAAACAGTTTAACGGGAAAATATGGGATTATAAATCTGGAATATAAAACATAATATATTATTATACTCAAAAAAATATATTTAATGCGGCGTAATAGCAATTTGTTTGATTTAAAGTTCTAAACGGAAAAAAATGTTCTTTTGTTTGCTTGTTTCTTCTCTCTGATATTTGACTGCTGTCCTCATCGTCACCGTCATAATTTAGGCTGATCAACTGACCGAAGAGCAAATCGCCGAATTCAAAGAGGCATTTTCCCTATTTGACAAGGATGGTGACGGAACCATCACCACCAAAGAATTGGGAACTGTCATGCGATCCCTTGGTCAAAATCCAACTGAGGCTGAGCTCCAAGATATGATCAATGAAGTTGACGCTGATGGTACGGTTCCATCAAACAATTAATAATTTTACAAAAATTTCCATGATATATCCTTCCTTTTGTCCTTTTTCGAACAATATTATTTATTTATGAAGGTATATGAATATATTCAGACTCTAGACTATCAATCAGGTCCATTTAAACGCACATGGTAGCGAATGAGAATTCTAAGTAAAATTGAAAAGTTTTCAATTTTGAAAACTAGAAATATGGATTCCCAGTAAATATTGTGCTTACATTACCGTGTGCGGCTTAAGGGGCAGGATTTTATGAACGCATTATTTTTGCTGGTTATGCGTTCACAATCGATTCTTTTTTTTGCGGTATATTTTATACCACGTATTCTGTTTACGGTTATTTATTTTGTTAATTTTTATCGTAGTACATAGTAAGATTATGATTCTGCCTCACAGGCCCTGTCTTTTGTTTAAAACAATATCTTGTATACATTTGTCTTATGTGTCTGTAGAGACTTACTTATGAAAATGCGTTTTTAAAGTTGTCCCTATTTTTCTTTAGAGTTATGATTCATAACTTTAAAGCAAATTATGAAATTGAGGTTTAAAAAAAATCCCTCGTAGATTTAGATTTCAGACAAACACAATCATTTTTGTGGTATTTTAGTCCTTCAAAATATTTAATTGTGTTGTGAATAAGTAAATGTATAAAGAACCAGATGGATATTGTGACGTTACTTTTTTAATTTGATTTGTTCAATTTATCTCTCCTTATTGTTTACAAACTCGAGTTTTCCTTTTCAAAAATCAAAATATTTGTTATGAATTATAATGTGTCATGTTTTTTGTGTGATTTATTTTAGGTAATGGTACGATCGACTTCCCTGAATTCTTAACCATGATGGCACGTAAAATGAAAGACACCGACAGTGAGGAAGAAATTCGAGAAGCGTTCAGAGTGTTTGATAAAGACGGGAATGGTTTCATTTCTGCTGCCGAGCTTCGACACGTTATGACCAACCTCGGGGAAAAATTGACTGATGAGGAAGTCGACGAAATGATCCGAGAAGCTGATATTGATGGCGACGGCCAAGTGAACTACGAGGCAAGAACCTTCATATTTTTGTTTGTTTATTTAATCTTATAAGTATTATTTATCATTTTCCTATTGCTCATTTATTAATGGTTATAATCTATTATACAATTCATTACAGGAATTCGTGACTATGATGACATCAAAGTGAAACTGGTAAGTTCATATTTTCTTTTTTCTGATTGCTTTACATGATTTGTAGCTTTACAAAGTTTAACAGAAACAACTTGAATAGTGTATACACTGGTATTATGAGGATATGTCAGCTTTGAGCATTTCTTTGATACAGCTTAACAATGCAGATCGTCGATGTACTTTTCTGAAAGATCGTCTCATAAGCCTGCAACATGCATTTCGAAAATTTACATCGTCGGCGTAATCATGTAGTATTTTTGCCTTCGTTTTATTCACGCATATTTGAAATTTGAAAAGTACGAGATAAGATATCCATATAGGCATAGATATTAAACATTTTTCATGATAACTCGTTAGTCATCAATATTAGTCAATAATACTATTTATTACTGGCCAACTAAAAAACCAAATCCTACCTAGATATTGTTGAAAACGGAGATTATTGCTGTTGATAATTATATCAATGGAACGAGTGATGATTTCATGTTTTGTTGTATTTACAAAGTGTGTAAAAGCATGCAAAAGAGATAGGAGATAATGTTTGAAGTAGGTCATCAAGCTTTTTTGATATACCGTTACAGGTGTTTATACATAATAAGTGTTCATTTTTGGTTAAACAACTTTTGAAAAAAAATTGGAAGAAAGTTTTAAACAGGATAAAATTACAGTAATACTTAAAAAAATATTCAGTTTCTACTCTCTTCCTAAATTAAATATCCATTTCATTAAAAATGATTTAATAAACCCGCATTGTTTCTCGAAACCCAAGTTTCAAATTAATTTATGTTTATAAATAACTATAAACAGGCAACAGTTCATAGCTCAATAACTACAAAGTACATTTCTAATTTCACTATTACATTGTAGTTAAAATATCAAAATTGTATGGAAAAGTCATCATCAAAGAGTGAAGTAGTATTTAAGACTTTAGTTTCAAATATTCCTTTCTTGTTCTGCATGACAAATGATGCCATTACTAACACCATTTACCTGTGCTTCCCTTTTTGTATATTAAGGGGAAAAGAGATAAAGTTGTACATTGCCACCACAATATAATGTAATGTAGAGAGCAATGATGAAATTCATTATGCTTATAAAGATGTTAAATCTCATATAATATATGTATATATATACACGCTCACTAACGTTGACTCCATGATATGGAATATATTATGCAAGGGATAGTGGTACAGCAACTACAACGTGAGGCTTTTTTTTCTTGTCCAAGTTGTGGTTGCTTGTTGCATGTGTCGCCTTTTTGTTCGTCTTTAACTTTTATATGTGTGGTGAAATCCTTTAGACATCTTGTATAAAATTTGCAGCAAACAACTAAACGATATGTATGATATGTATAATATATCTACATGTACACCACATGATATAAAAAAAGAGTTGAAATATAGCGCTGTTTGGTTAAGAACTTGAGACTTGAGACCATGATAACATGATAAGTCGGTATAGTATAAAATATATCACAAATAAATATAACGTAACAGTTAACATTCTTAACATTTATTTCGTTTTCGTACTATTTTGCTTCGTCGAGAGCAAGTAAAAGTAATAGAATTTATTTATAATTTATTTTGTTGCAGTATATCTAAATACATACTGCAACCCAATATATTATTATTATATGAGTATTCTAACATAATACTATCCATGTAAGGAAAAAGTAAATGTATGCAAAACATTTGATATTAGTGATTCTATTTCGCTCATTATGTAGGTACATTACTGTAGTACAAAAGAAAGAAATGTGTACACACATATAATGTATGTGTGAATTTTGCAGTATTATTTTTGTAAAGCAGAAAATGCACGAAATGACGAAATAGAGAAAGAGAGCAGTTGGGGATTAACTTGATCCTTGATCCAAGCAAGAAAAAGAAAGAATAGTTTTGTGCTTTATAAAATATTTATCTGCATGTACATATTTTATATATTACTTATGTATATGCATAGGAAATGCATGTATATGTGTAAACGGTTCGTACTTGAGTCAAAGTATATATATATATATATATTTACAAACCAATATATTATATTTACTAGATAAGTTGAGCTGTTTGAATTTTCAAACATAACATGTATAACAAAAAATTATATTTCTTTTTTTGGGTTAGAAAAGCGAAAGAAAGAGTTGAGAGGGAGAGAGAGAGAGAGAGAAATGATTACGTAAAAAGCTCTTTCTTTCTCTCCAGTGGTGACGACGGGGGTAAACCATGGTCATGACTGTCGGTATTCATACACAAAACCTATGCAATGACTTGGCATCGTTATAGAACTCTCTCTCTCTCTCTTCCTTTCTATTTTCTTTCTTTCTCTTGCTCTTCCATTTATTTGGTTTCACTGGCCCAGCTCGCCAGTCACGTAAAAAGCTCATTTTCTCAGACAGACCAGAGATCCGACACTCACTTTATTACATAATGACAGCGTTCTGTATTCTGACTGCATTATGTACCCACTTACTTTAGATTGACTTTTTAGACTTGCGCTACTCCTCCTTTCTATTCTTTCTCTCTCTCTCCCAAATCTTTTCCATTTGTTTATTTTTTTTATCTTATTTTTCTTTGAGATTGTACTTAATCTGAAAAACCCCGATAATATCGACTAATCCGGGTTAGAAATGTACATTTAATTGAATTGTCCATATAATCGATTTTAAACGAAGATTATGAATGAGAAAGTGGTTCTCAAGTTCTTAGCGGTATGAATATGTACAATTTTAAACCATTTAACCTCGTTGTAACGTTAGTCAATACTCAGTAAAGACACAGTAAAATTTAATATTGAATAGAACCATTAGTAAAGGTTTTTTTTTTAATTCATGTCGCTTCTATCAATGGTGACGGAAGTTCCCTGTGTATATTTTTATGGATTCCCCTGTACGAAATAGTTTATCTCCCTTCTGGAAATCTCACCTTGTTTTACTTGTTTCAAAGGGTAGTTATTATGTGTGTACTATCGTTGTGATTTGTAGAGCATGGAAGGGAAAGATTATGTACGTAAGTTATCGTGATAATTATTTTACTCTCATAAAGATAAAATTATTTTTATTACAAAAGGTTTTGCTCCGTCCAAATTTCAACAAAGTATAATTAAATTATTTTGTTGTACTACGGTGTCATACGCTGGTTTTTAAATCAAACCATTCTTTATATTCTAATTTACCATCTACATATTACAATATGATGTACTACAATCTGGGTTTTCTTGTGCTTTGTTGTTAAAATGTTGTTAAAGCACATCATCAAACAAAAAACATAAACAAATAATGGAACCATAATATGCTTTTGCTCTCATTGCTGTCTCAAGTTCCTACAAATCGAATCGTGTTTCAAGTATAGTAAAATTCCTACTTGGAATTTGATTGTGTGGATAGTCCATATATATATAATCGTGGTACTTACCTACTTACATATAATCAAGTACTACGGACAGAGAGTACTGTGGTGTTTTATGTGTACATATTGTGGTGGCATTATTATTGTCTTGTGAATGACTTGTAAATGATGACTATTATTCTAGATAATGATGATGATAAATATGGTGATAATAATGGTGTGGTATGGTCTGGTTTTTAAATGGCTCGTAGGATGTAGTATTGAATTCCTAAAAATGGCTATCATGTACCAAAATCTAATGTTTCTCTTCCTTTTTTTTCGTTTGCTTTGCAGAATTCGTAACAATGATGACATCAAAGTGAAGTCATTAATTCGAAAAAAACAGAAAAAACAAGCACTTCTTCGATTTAAGATGAGAGAGAAAGAAAGCGAGAAAGAATAAATTTTTAGTGTGAAAATGATGAATTCCCTGAATGAAAATGGAAGTTTAAAAAGTGAGTTGATTGAAAAAACATTATAATATTATATATATATATACCTAATTGCTCCATTTTTCGTTCCAAGTTATTATTCATCTATTATTATCGTTATTATTATTATTACTTACTATACATTGTACTATATACATAATATATTATGCATACAGCCTGTGTAATTAATTAATTATTATGAAGCATGATTACGTCGTCAATTAAGTATTATATATTATTATTGTGTACTGCATTATGTGGATATATGCATGTGTACACATGAATATATTTGTTTTATATATTTCATGCTATACATATGCATGTATCTACGTATTATGTGAGGAAGCCTCCTTTTTGACAAACGGAGAGGAATTGTAGGTCACTATATAGGATAATATATTATATATAAATATATAATCATTTGAATTTATACCTTATTATGAATATTATCTATAAATACATACATATACATATATACATGTATAAATATATATATGTGTATATACGATTACTTAAATGTACTCCCCGACAATGTCAAAATCTTCTCAAAATCATTCTATACATTCTTTGTGTGTGAAACCACATTTGTCCAAGTTTTTCAATGGACTTTGACATTGTGGGGAAATAAAAAAAACCATTACAATAGAAGGTGAGAGATAAGATAGGGACAGTTGTGTGGTGGAGAAAAGGAGAAAAAACCGAAAAAAATCAAATTTTGTTGACACTAGATTTTTATCTAGGTGGTCAAAAAAAAGAAATCCGTATATATATAAAAATAATGATCCGTTTTAAAAAAAATCCATGTTTGTGTCTCTGCTGTTTGTGTGTGTGTGGTGTGTGTATGCGTGTATATAAATGTGTGTAAGCGTGTGAATGGAAGAAAGAAAGACAATTATTATGGAAGTGAGAGAATAAAGGAAAGGTTAGATAATTGGTGTGAGTATTATGATTATGATTATTATATTATTCGAGGAATAATCCGAATCCAAAAAAAAAACATCTGTATGACAATGTAAAACCAAACTATTAATTATTATGATTACTGTATTAGATTATAATAATGATGGAAATCAAACATTGGCACACATACATTCATTCATACATACACATTTACAAACATGCAGGTAAAAGATAAAATTTGGCCCGGTTGAAAGAAAAAGTAATCATGAGAATTTCAAAAGAATCAATTGACATATAAAAATATAGAATACAGAAACATACCTACAGGACATTTATTGAGGTAGTGAAGTTATAATAGATAAAAAATGCAAGACGTTCGAAAACAATAACACAAAAAAGCTAATGTCACCTTACATACATACATGAAATGAAATCACACACATTCTCTATGATGTACTATTATAATATTATAATATGAAAAAAAACTCGCAAAGGAACACAATAAATACACACTGAAAAAATTAATAAACCTTTAAACAGTCTATAATAAATACTATTACACTCATATTACAAACATATATAATTCAACCGAATATTTCATGAAAAACGGAATTTCAAAAATGTAAGCATGACACAACCACTGTACTAACGATACTACTACAAACTATATAAACTATTTAAAGAAAATGTTTCAAGTCATGAAAAAAAAAACTGAAATAAACCAATCGAATTTAAAACAGTACATGAGCATAACAAAACTAAACTATACATATACGCAACATAATAAAAATATAGACAACACGTGAACATAACTAGTTTGTAAAAGGACGGGTGTATTATTAGAAAGTTACTTGTAGGAGTTACGCGTGACCGTTTAAGTGTATTACAAAGAGAATGTTTAGGGAAAGATCGGAGTAAGGAGAGTAAGAAACAGAGTCATAATAATATAATATGTATATATACACCAAGTATCTAACAAAAACATACCGGTTTATGGAGGTAAAACATTTTTTGATCAGGAATACTTTAAGCTTGCACCACAGTATATTAAATATATATATATATATATATATATCTATACATATATATGTATACCAAAACCCAGTGTTATGAAATCAGATTTAATAAGGTGAAAAAAACTTAGTTGATTAATATTTACACATATAGAATGTTATAATGTAAAGGTGTGTTTGAAGGAGTAAGGAAGACGGAAGGAAGGAAAAAGTTTTAACTAAAAAATTATTATTATCATTATTATTGAGAGAGTACGAGAGAGAGAAAGTAATCGTTGAAAGTCGCGAGAGAAAGGCATTTAACTAAAAACTGAAAGTATAATATGAAAAAAAAAACGTTTCTTATGATTTAGAATAATATATAATTATTATTCATTGAAAAAGAAAAAATATCAATGTGTCTCTTAATCTTATTGAAAAAAAGAATATTGAATAAAATAATAATAATGATACATTTTGTTTGTTTGTTTTCGTCTGTTTGTCGTCGTCGTCGTCTTGAAGTACGAGAAAGTTTTTGAAACATATTAAGCTTTATTATCATTAGTAGATATTATACCTGTATGGTGAAGTAAGAAAAAAAAAGTTTTTTGGGGAAGGGAGGGGGGAAGGGAAAAAATGTGCTATTTGATTTTATTACAGAAACATTCATTATTTGTATCTACATAATAATATATAAAACATATACATATTCATACACATTGATATGTTGTGTTTCTCTTTATTGTTGTTGTTATTATTATTATTACTATTATTACATTATTAAAACGAAAAAAGATTTATGTATGTATGTGAATACTGACAATTTTATCATCATGATATAAACTATATATAATAGATTATACATATATATATTATATATAAGTATATATATATACACAATCGGATCAGATTATAAAATATTCAGTTGATTTTCAAAAAAACCCAACAACAACAAGAACCTTTCATTTAAATTTATTGATGTCATTATTAATTTCCTTCCATCATATCAAATCAACTACTAATATGTAATAAGTAACTACTTAAAAACGCGAGCATGTCTATACATTCTACATACTGATATTAATATAATGTAATAATGCAGGTACATCATGTTTATAGGTATAGTTTTACGCTTATAGTCAATAGTATTGTATGCATATCCATGGGTAGCATCATATTTCATAATTTCATTCTGCATGGGTCCAAAAATAGAAGCTATTAATAATAGATCTATCAACGATAATCATGGGACTTCATGTGCAAAATTTCGTTTTTGTTTTCTTCCATGTTGTTGTATAGTCATCCGCTTCATTTGGTCTTGGGCCGCATAAACATGAAATATATACTTTATTCCTGTTTTTGTCTTGACTGGTCACTTTTTGGACACGTGCAAATAGTATTTATATTTTATGCTCATTTAGTTAGATTTGTTAGTTTCATTTACCATTTACATACTATTTAAGTACAATACTAGAGCATTTTGTTATTTGATTTTTATGCTCCCTAAAGAGGCTTACCAGGTGTTGAATATATATCGTGAATTGTGTATAATATTGAGCAAAGAATTTAGCAGGGAATACAGAGTACGAGGAATCATAAATAATGTGACGTGACACTTTTCAAGACTGACCTCATTTCCGTATAGTGGACTGATTGTGATTTATTTACTTTTTGCCTTGATGATTACGACCACTACGATACTACAATATGTAATACACACACAAGTAGTTTTACATGGACACACGGACATGGATAGGCATGAAACCGTGGAACGTGGAAGAAATGTATTGTGTATTATACATACTACATACGTAGTACGTACGTATTACGTACGTACTACGTACTTATGGAAGTTGGAAAAACAGACAAGTATAATAGTTAATAGTGTACTATTAACATGTATTATACATGTAAGGGGAGGGGGCAGTCCACGCGTGTATGATTATATACACATATATATTATACAGCTTGCTTCTAGGCACTTTCTCTGTTGTTATGTAAGTCTACCGTACTTTCCCGAATAAAAATGCATACATAGAATTCGGACGAATTCTACTGTGTAAGGCCTGTGAATGGAAAATTTCAACAGAATCCTTTTGAGTGCTCCTCAAATTGAATTCTGTTACGGATGTTGGCATAATATTTTCTGCTGAAGCATTTACTGAGGGTTGGTAGTTAATAAACTACACATAAAAGTAAAATCTATCATCGGTCATTTATAATCACTTCTTCGGTAAATATGCACAATACAATGCGTTACTAGGTCTCGTAGTTGGATTTGGATGCATTTAACTCGATGTATATTATTATAATACAAATTGTTCAATGCTGGCTGGAGATCCAGAAACGTTATCAGCATTACATGGAGTTTCATAACTATGTTCTCTACAGCAGAAACTAAAATATAACGTGTGTACAATGATAAAAGTGAATTCGATCTGTGCATATTATGCTGCCGTTCTTCGTGATATATAAAATATGATATCAATTACATGTTAACATGGTTAAAAACTTGTAGATATTAGATGGAGATATCACGTATGTAAGTATATGCAAGGTACAACCATTGTGAACTTTATATTCAAAATTCAAACTACTGTATCTTGTGCACATGTATAAACATTGATTATGACGGAGTTGCAATGAATCGGATTACAAGCAACTTATTGTACCGAGGCATGTAGTTAACTAGTATGCAAGTAAGTATTATACTATCATAAGTGCAGATTGTAAACGCTTATAAATACGCATACACGGTATTTTTTGATTAAGGTTCGAACAGTTTTACGCGTGTTTTACTCCAAAATCGCACAAAACATTCGTAAAACATTAGAGCATTGAGACGAAATACATAGAGAGAAAGATAGAGAAATTTAGACCAGTCGCCGACAGGATTAAATATATTTGCATATACATGCAGTATAGTATGACGAATTAGCATTGACGTACATACATCAATGTTCAATTTACATTGATAGAATTCTTAATCAATCTACGTATACACAATACACACGTTGAACACTGTATCAAACGCAGAAATGTTCTTTTCCGTATACTTATATGCTACAATGAAAGTGACCATCATTTTCTTTGCTGTTGACAACTACCCAGCAGTGCTACAAAATGTTACAACATACGTGAATTTTCAATGCCATGGACATCTTTGCAGCGTTAAACAGTGGTAAGTAGTATGTAAACGTTGGTAAAGGTGTGGGTGTCTGTAGAAATTTGTACAGTAAGTTTTTTAAATACCCGAATTCAGCATATTATTGGATCACTGGATTTTTCAATTTTCATTCTTGATTATTTTGTTGCTTACTATATATGTACTTTGAATTTGTGTGTGCATGTACAAATCAATAATCGATGAAAAAGGAAAAGACGAGAAAATCAAGGTATGTAGTATGTATGTATGCATTATGCATACAACAGCAAACCAAATTTATTTTAAAATGTAAACGCTAAACTATCTAGAAGTTTACCACAGAGTATGTATTACATATCACTGCTTTCTTTGCAGTACATATAAAGGTACAATGCAAACAGCGCATCATATTTTAGTTATTATAATATATCTATAGCCCATGCAGGTACGTTATGGGAATGGGTAATATTCATACTTTATTATGCATGTGTGTCGAATATTAAAATGAAGGCACATACATGTACAGCTTCATTTTAGGCACGTGATGTCAAATTTAAAAGACACAATAGCCTAACGCTGCATACCTATTACATGGTACATACATAATATAATAAAAAAGTTCCTTTAACCTATATTATACAATACACAAATATTATCATCATCAGCATATAAACACATCATGCATAATATAGACAACATGACATGCCTATCAAAGCACATGTGTCTGGACTTTTCCATGCTTAATAACTGCATATTATTGCCCTTATTACCTTTCTTTTATGTACATAAATATCAGGTTACGACGATATTACAAGTTTTTAGTTTAGCCCGAATTTTTTCCATCTTCCTGCATTGACGACCTCCGGTCTGTACCACCATCACCGTCGTTTTTCCAGTATCTTGTTCATATCCGTGCGTATCTAGACTCGGTACATACATATATTGTCTATCGTTTCTTGTATGGGTGGTTGGTGCTCGTAATTTAGTGGCTAATATACATACAGGTGCATATGTAGATTAACGACGTGAGAAGAAAAGCAGCTGAGAATCTTTAATGTGCGCTCGCAACTTAAATTTTAGCCACATTGGGAAATCTAAATAGGTACATATATACCCATAGTTTATATTGTAGAATACATATTATATGTTTATGCGTATGTGTATAAAATGGCGTATGTATATACATATTGAGAGAGGGACGGGAGGGGTAATTATGTTTTCCTTGTCTACATGGAATTTGGCTGTGTGTCTATTAAGTTTTGTTATCCCAAAGAAAGCAAGTCTGTCTGTCTAGTCACCAAAGTTTATAAAGAAATAGCTACATTAATTACATGTAGACGAAACTTTTCGCTCATCCTAAATTGTATGGTAGGGTATGTATATATTGTATATGGTGTGGTTCATGCCAAAGTAGAGACGACGAGCGAGCCCAAGTGCGAAAATGTGAGTGGCTGGCGACAAAAAGCAGAAAATTCTCTTTCATTCTCAAGAATACTTGCACATTATACGTATCCTGAAGAAAATAGATCCTCGCTCATTCACACAACACACACTTGTTTGTCTAAAATAGTTAGTTCTAGCTGTACAATGGAAAGGAAGTACAAGTGGAAGTAAGCTGACGTTGATTATATGGTGGCGAGGAGTGAAAATGAGAGGAAAGTATAGGGATGCTCTTGTTGAAAGAAAACTGGAGAAAGGAGAAAGACTAAGCTGTTGGGCTTAGGATTTAGTAAATTATTCCCTTATTATACCTCAACTAAGCTCCCTAAATTATAACAAGATAAATATGGAGATGAATACATATTCTCATGATGTGTTGTGTATCTATAATGTATAGTGCATAGGATATACAATATACATACTACATACTTTTTATTAATATTCTCAGATACATTACACTCTATCAGTATACATACAGCTAAGACTTGGCTTGAAGATTGACACACATAACAGGACAAATGCATGCATATGTACATCATGTAGCCTTTCATCATTCGCTGTGCCCTGTTACAAAAACTCTGTACATATCTGTAGTATATTATTATGTGCATAGGTATTCAATATTCTTAATGACTGTGTGAGTACAAAAGATAATAAGTATAGTTTGTCATTTGTCTCGGGCATCTTAATCTTGCCATAATCAATAAGACAAAATGATCCACGAAGAGATAAGTAAAGATGGAAATAGACAAAGTAAAATATAAACTTTGTCGTCCAATTATTCTCACAATATTCAGGGCGTTCTACCGTTATTGTTTTTATGTTGGGATCTACCTATCATAATTTTGGCGATGATCAGCAGCCATATTGATCTTTGGAAACAATGTAGGCTTTCATGACGTTGCTTTTGATGCTATCTTGTAGACTAGATTGTAGACATCTACAATCTACACTATTTAAATTTAAACCCTACAATCTAGACATACATATGGCAGGCCGCAATAAATAACAATTCGTTGCTATGGAAATGCCATATACTAATATACAGACCTAATTCGTTTTTTATTGCGGCCAGCCATATGTACTTTTGATTCACACTTTTTTTCCAACTTAAATGTGGTATTCGCTACGTTCACGGTGTGTGCGATGAGAGACTGCGGAGAGAGAAGAGAGAGAGGCAGAGCATGAACTGAGAAAAATGTGAGAATCGCTGTGCTCACGGTGTGTGCGGTGAGACGCTGTAAAGAGGAAGAGAGAAAGAGAGTCGCGGGGCATGAGCTGAGTTGGCCCGAAACCTTCAAAAATTAAATTTTCTCTTTTCGCTTTAGAGCAACTACTTTTGTGGATGTGGTACGTATGATACCACCATGGGCAATGATACGACCATGAAAAATGATGCAACGACAGGGTATATGATATGACAATCTAAAATGATGGAACCATGAGCAATAAGCATTGATACAACCATGAATGAGCTAGCTTTTAATGCATAATTACTTCACACAAATTTGGAAAGTAGCTGTTGTCGCTCAAAATTTCTACTGAGCCTGCATTATATGTTGTTTACTCATAGTTTTGGACCAGATTGTGCAACTTTTGAAATTTTGTCCATGCATTTAGTGGTTAAATGATCCGGTGATATCGAATTTTGATGCTTGGTTGTTGATACATTTGTGGTGCATTTGTGACGGTGTGAAAATACAAAGAAGTTACCTGCACAAAATAATATGTACGTATAATTGAAGCGTGTCATAAGTCAACGAATATATTGTTCATCAGATTTTCTCTCGTCTCTTTTGTCTGAAAAAACCCAATACAATACAAGGAGCACTAATTTCGCTACTTCATCTGCCCTTTCTTGTTTCTTGATCTTCAAATCAACGAGTCCTGTTCTTTTTCTCAGTTAAATATTAATGATGCAATCGAATGAATTCGCATATAGATTATGCAACCATTCATATTCCATATAAATATGAAATAATCATTCAATAAATGCTAGGGCACAATTTTGTTTCATTATAAAATTTAAGGGAATTTGTGAACCTGCTTTGTAATATCTACTCCGGTTATTGTTCAAGCCCAACAACGCAGGGCAACCCGTTGTTGCACATTTACTAAAATCCAAAAAATATTTATTAGGCATGAAACTACGTATTACAGATTACAGCCACAACCAACACACATAATACAAACGGAGAAATGTAAAATGTACACATATCGCATAATATTCCATACGAGGATCCGGCTCATCTAGATACATAGATCAGAGGCTAGAGTTAATAATAGATGATATAACCAAACCGATCAACATGAATAAGGATTTACGCAGATATACAGCTTCAATTCAAAGTTGCCTGCATGCTGTTATTTTATTACATAATTCTAAACTCTATATGTATTATGTTTATGTGTAAGTGCTAGCACTGCTTTTCCTTCTCTTTTTCCTCGCTTGCTCACACAGCCTACGGTATATCCACGCCAAAAAATCCATGTACATATATGTAGTATAATATTCTGGAGCCTGGATATACCGAATTGTGACTGTACATACATACGATTCCCCTTATCTTTGCTACTCGCAGACGCAGAGGAAAAGAGCGGTATGGACGTGCAACTATCTCTATACTCTATATAGCTACATACATAGTTGTACGTTTGTACCGCTCTTTTTCTTCTCTCTGTCTTTGTTTGTTGGTTCTCCGTTTGTTTACTATTCACTCTGTACTTACTCTGTATGTACATGATGCATGGCACACGAAACGATAACTTTTGTTATTGCCATTAATCATATATATTTAGTAGCTTTCCATTTACGGCATATTTTTTTATATTGGATTACAAAAGCGTTGTACATATGGGCCTGATGGAGGTTCTCCAGTGGAGAATTTCGCATTTCCATAAAACGCCGCATTAAGTACCGAATTATGTTCCAGCTTGACCAAAATTCTGGATTTTGTTCGTTTGATTTTTTTACTCAGTTTTAGCATGTAAAATAACGGACGAGCGCGTATACGTGTGTACGAACGAGAATGCTAACAAAGTTTAGTAACTAAAATGATACCAAAACAAAAACAAGTGCCATTTCTGTGATTGACACTAAGCAACTCCACGCCGCTTCTAAAAATTGCAGCACTCGCAAGTCCTCACATATTTGCAAGCATGGGGTAAAAAGGTTTTCAAAAACGGTAAATTATGCGATGAATTAAACGATCAGAAATGACGTATAGATTATAGATAAGATTCGTTGGCATCAATTTACATGCTTGATTAATTGTAATTAATTGGAAAACCTGCGCGTTTTGCGGGTATTTTTCCATAAGTAAAAAATAATTATTATGTACAACATATAAAGGCATTTAACTTATTAATTATTGGCAGCATTTTTAGTTCAAAAGGTAAATGCAAATATTTAAATAATAGTGGTCTTGTATGCTGTCTGTGCTTCATGAGAAAAAGTACATTTGACAATGTACACTGACGTAAATACACCACACACCGACTCAGAACATGATAATATTATGCATTATGCACCTCCGTCTATGATAGAGAGAAACATTGGTGATAGCGAACAGCAATTATTGTGCACATGCTTTTTGTGTGTACCATGTGCAGCGTTTCTTTTATATCGGAAAAGTAGAGGAAGAACGGTAGTTCAATACCCCTATCTTTGCATAATTGCCCATGGTCGTATCCCACGTACCGCATCGACAAAAGTACTTGATCTAAAGTGAAAACAGAAAATTTTAAGTTTAAAGGTTTCGGGCTTGATCCCAGCTCAGATCATGCCCATCGTCTCTCACTACAGTCTCTCTCTCTTCGTTCACACCGTGGACACAGCGACTCAAGTAATGGATGCGTGTTACAGTATGCGTGCCATGACAAGTATGTTGCATATTTGGTTGGATTTTTCACATGAAGTTTCCACAGCGGATTATTGATTATTATTGTTGATGTAAAATATCAGTTTTAGATTTGAATTCTTATTCAGATTTTAGTCAATTTTAGCAAATAAGGCATATCACTTCTACTGTTCTGTCAATCAGGAAAAATGAACAAATTGTTCACAAGATTTAGAAAAAGCGACAGTTTGGGTTAGTTTGACTGTTTTTGGCCTTGGTTAGCTGTCATTCTCTATCTCTATATTTTCCAGGTTACATTGATGAAACAAGAATAAATGAAACGCAGCTCGATCTCTGCCGAATTCGGAAGCAATAAGCAACGGTGTGTATAGTTTAGTAATAGGACTAAAAAATATGGGAAATATTCCAGTTTGGAAGGTTTTTGACCTATGCTTCTATTTCTGGGGGACCCTGTAGTTTCAAGGTATTTAGATAAAATGTATCTGTAAGTATACCTTGGTCTTATGTAAGCCAAAGCGACCTTCCTGTTTCTTCCATCGAGTTTGGAACCAAAACATTTTGACTTCTTTTACAATCGTCCTTCATCACACTGTAGAAGAGAGAGTCCCTTAAGTTAGAACTCCGCTGCTCAAGTTATATATATGTACAAAAGTCTGTCTAAATACTTATAATATACACTTAAAATACGAGTTTATGTATAGTAAAAAGGGTAGATCGAAACAAGGAACAAAAATGCTCCTCGTCTGGTCCTTTAAATTATGTGTGTGCGACCTTTCGACTATTTTTCTCCGTTTCTCTCACACAAATACATACTTAAACGTACATAAAATATATGCAACCATGTTGTCGTTCTATTACGTTTTTAAGGGATGTACTAGTTTTACATAATATGTATGTATTCACCACAATAGGGCATGCTGCATGCATTATAATCATATGCATACATGCTGGAACATCAAAGTACAAAATTGCCTTCTTCCTCGTTTCTCGGCTTGGATTTTGTCCATCTCTCAATGCTGAAGCTTTTTCGTCATTCTCTCACACATGATTTGCATGCACAATGCATCTACTAACATGTTTTGCAATGGTGATTAAATGGATTGAAAAATAAGATCTCAGCCCTCTAATGTTTTTTCGAAAATTTTATAGGCTTATATGGTAGAAAAAATGTTAGCCGAGTGCCCTTTCATTTGGACTTACGTCCAAAAGTCACTCCAAATGTGTGAAAACCCGGGTTTTGTAAAAACCGAAAAGTTTGGGAAAGGGATTTTGGGAGAAATGCATTGAATTTGCGCACTCCTTCTCTTGCAAGACAAGGACAGATGCTGCACACACAACAATGCAATATGTGTGTAATGGACCGATAGCTGCCCGCTGCTATTATTACTCATTCACTATCTCCTGCTCTCTCTCTCTCTCTCTCTCTCGCTTGGTCTACATGCACGTACATACATATTTTTGCACTTGGTACTTGCATAACAATATTATTATTATGTAAGTAACTTCACGACTTCTTCTCAGTTCTATTCAACGTGTTAATCCATGCCAGTAATTATATTGATGAAAAGATACATGTATATAAGACGACTATTGTTGTTGACTTAATACTTGATCGCGTTTAGCTTACTTAAGTAAAGTAAGAATATTTACATGAATCTATAAAATAACAAGCGTTTACTGCAAAGCCCCGGGTTTTTTTACGCAGATATAAGTTATAACGTTTAATTTTACTGTTTTGAAGTTGTTATTAATTGAATTACCGGGATGAATAACAACTTAATTCGGACTTAGGCTTTTTTTCTTATTATTCCACAAAAACCGACCCACTTACTGTGTTTTTGTCATATGGTAAGAAAAAAGTCTAAATCCCACCAATTAAATTACAAAATGATCCGTTCAATTAAGTTAAGTACATGCATGTCGATAAACAGCAATTTACGGGTTTGCGTATATTTAATTATTTTAATTTCGGTCGATCATTCAGTGCCT
>JAQIVE010000488.1:0-36529 GCA_034698285.1 Sminthurinus bimaculatus
CAGAAAAACAGATCATAGATCTGAGTGCTTTCGAGTGCAGGGTTACTTCGGCTATAAACTCGACTTTTTTCCCCTTATTTTTGTCAGATATCTACGGACAACGAGAGGTTCCGAAAACATAGTATATACATGCATGTATATTTTGTCATGTGCCATGACATGTACAATTATAAATTCATAGTTTTGTCGCATCCACAGTAGTTACGTGTGCTTACAAATACATAAGTACATAATTATACACGTATGGTCCAAGTTTGGACAATTAATAAGTGACAATAATTGAGAGCCAGGTATTACATTTCAGTCCATGCGAGTAAGTACTTGCTCGATTCTTATGCATTCATAATTTGAATTTGTGAGTGGCTCGTCAATCTAACTACAGTGCAACTAAATATTACCTACTGCCACGGCACGTTTTTACTCTCATTGTGCCGTCCATTACACACAAACACATGTACAAAGTGTATAATAAGTGTCGTCTTCAATGTTGTACATTAATTGTATACTCGTACTAGCTGTACATTGTACATGTCGTATATGCATGCATGACAAGCAAGACAGTCGGCGGCGGTTGGCTTTGGACTATGGCAGTTTGTTTGGTTTGGTGCTGGTTGATGGCGATGGCATGTGATTTTGGTGTTGGTGCAAAAGCTGGAATTTTACAGTGTGTTGGACATTAGGCGGGACAGCCTATGAAATGTCAAAATTGTATTACCCCGTGAATTTTAAGTAACAAAAATGACAGTGCTGTACACCGTGAGTAATTTTGAACAAACGTAAAGGTGTCAAATTTTTTCTTGAAAAAATATTGATACTACATTTTAGAAGGATAGGGAATTTGTGAAATTTATAAAACTGCAAAAAAAACTACACATTGTAAATAAGGTATGCATAAAAAATACATTACAATTTATACAAAGCCCAAAAGAAAAAAATACTTTTTGTGTTCGACCAGTGCAAGAATAGTTATATGACAGTGGTGTTTTCAGTTATATTCCAGCATATTAATTCAACGTCTATCTTTTCACATGGTGATTGCAGGTTACGCTGTGCATAAATATTATACGACCGTACGTCGAGTCCATAGTCGTCGAAAAGTGTTTTGTGACAAAAAGGATAATGTGGCGGAATGGAGCTCGTCTACTTCGTCTACAGTCTGCTTGTTTTGCACCCAAACATGAAACAGGTATTTACGACTGCTCGCCATACTTACTGTATTTATATATTTATATGCACAACTTTCTCATAATGAAGCAACATGATATTTATTAAATTTCTTCAGTTGTTCACCGCCAGCCTAATATTGCATGAGTATAGGTTTACGTAAAAAGAGTAGGAAGGTATATATGTAAGTACATACATTTCACTCCGTTCTTCTCTATACAGTATACACATACACATGGTACTCAATTAGAAATATGTAGCACATGTATGTGTAATGCACAATACTCGGGGTGTAAACTTCGTGCAGCTCAAGCCTCGACAGTTTAATTTGGCCTGGCTTCCCAGAGACAAAGCTAAAAATACAAGTCAAGTCAAGGGTATTATTTATTTTTACATGCTGCTAAAATCCATACGTGAGCTGATGTTCAAAATTGAAATTGCAATTGGGAACTGTGTCATAGTCACATTATAAATATTGCTATTTATTAAAATTACGTATCATGGATACTACTGGAAGGCTTTGTTCTATATTTTACAAGAAAATAATATACCGAATCGGCTGTACAATAACAATGCTTTGAAAGTGCGTAATAAATCTTTGGCGTGTCATCGTAATCATCATCATCGTTTTGGCTTTGTTGTTATTATTATTATGCAAAAGTGAGCATAAACTTACAACTTATACTCACATGATAAAATATCATCATTATATTTTGAGCACTGTTTCAGTTGAAACTTTGTTTGAGCAAAAAGTTCAAACGAGCGCCGAATCTGCAGATATGCTGTGCTTTAAATTTTCCTAGTTACCGAGGCTCATTTCCCACGTACAAAGAACGAAACTTGAAATAATCAAAACAAAATCTGGCGAAATTCTTCCATACTTTGACTTTGTAGTTTAAAGTTTAAATATACATACATTGTGTATTGTACCAATGCTCCCATTTACTATGTGGAATACTTTACACAGAAAAAATTTACATCCACACTTTAAGCACATATCAATTTTCATATGTTTTCCTCTTTAACGTAAACTCTTTGATGCATCTACATAATATGTATATATTATGTGTCAACGTGTAAAATATTGTACGAATACTGATATTCGAGAATATTTTTAAAATGGAAGATGCGTGCAAATTTTTATTCACGCTAAATATTTTTTGCAGATGCACCAGGCGAGCTCTGGATTATATGTATAGTTGCACTGCGTTGTTTTTTATGTATTTTTTGATGAAAAATGTCATTTAAATTGTCTTTGTCGTAACTGTTCAAGTAAATTGAGCATAGCTAGTCGAGAGTTGCACAGAATCACCAATGGTGATTCATTGTTCACAGACATATGTGCATGTGAAACACAATCGTTGTTACGTGTAATTTTGAATGATTATAATATGATGCAGGTAATACCATCAACTATTGGTATAATTAGCGGAGGTGTTTGTATGCATGATGTATGGACAATAATATAACCTAACCTATTTCTGTATACAGGTAAAATAAGAAAATAGTTCGGCGCATGGATGCAAAATAGTTTCCGTGATAGAGTACAATAGTATTGACGTGTTTGTGACTGTGAGAGTGTACGGGGTACCAATGCATTGTATATACAACATACATAATACATTTTGGTTTGTTGGCTAGCACGAGTATCGAGTAGCTGCGATTAGCTAGTAGCTTGACATATGTCATGAGGTAATTTTCTCGATTTTCCGTCATTCCATGCTATACAACATACAATATTGTATGCTATTGTGATTTACAGAGGTAGAATGGGTGAGCAGAGGAGAAAGCGCTTTCACGTTCAATGTCCAATATTACGAATATCCAAATTCGTACTGAGAATGCATGCAAAGCTCGTTTTCTAACTATTATTTTCGACTGTACTGTGCAATCATAAAACACATTTGGCATGTGGGCTTTTGTGTGTATGAACCAACGTGGATGTGGAATGTTTAGCTTTGGCTTTAGCGTTTTTCCAATATTAAGTTGCTTTACGTGAACTGAGTAAATAAAGGAAAGAAAGAGTTTTTTAAAAAATATTCCTATACATGCATATGCACATGTAATGGCTTTTGGTTGTATTTCCAGAATTCTGTTGTCTACTTTTTTTCGTCTGAGCTCTCCCACTGATATACATACATGCATAGATTTGGATTTACTTTACTCTTTACCGTTTTCACTAACGCATTTTCCGCGTATGTAATAATCTTGAGTCATTTTGCTTTCAGTCGCTTAATGTTTATCTCGTCGCTTTAACCATCAACTTGAGCATATGCACCTTCCATGTACATTGTACATGTTTTAAGTAGAGATTTTTCATTTGTCAATTCGAAGTTCCATGTTACACGAATAACACATGATATATATTTTTGGTGGTTATTGATTCATTCTTCACTCTGAATTGAGGAAAGAGAGTTATTAAAAAATTGGTTACTTCAAACTCAATGGCTTATGATTTTGTTTTCCTATGATTTTTCAAAATTTCTAACTCAGCTTAAGTCCATGCCTTGAATTTTCTGACTTGACATCAAAAATCTTGAAAGGCCATGCAAAAATCATCAAGAATCATCAAGTTTCAATGAATTGCTTCAAAGGTAAAGTTGTGTTTCTTTTATGGGTGCACAGTGTACAGTGTACAACCCATCCGCGAGTTAATTTGAGAGTGGGGTGGGGTAATTTGTCTCCGCAAAATGGAAACTCATAACATCGTAATTACGACCCTACGAGACTAAACATATACGACGACCACCATACGAAATACTTATTGTCGAGTAGAGTGCCGGATGGATGACAAATAATGAAGATTGTCGTCGTCATTATCGTTATACAGCCACATCCTTCCCTTTGTCTATCCAATTTCAGCAATTTAGGTCATGCTTCTGTTAAGTGTTTAGAGTTTAGAGGAGAGAGAGGGCGAGAGATAGAGACAGAGAAAGCAGTGCCTCCGACTTGACTTGGACAGCTTTCACTTTCCATTTAAACCCTAAAACAACATTATAATTATTATTACAGCTCACATACAAGCAGTTTACTTTTAGACTTAGGTTTAGACATTATTCCGTAAATAACTATACAAACCACGTGTATACAGTATACATACATATGATGCCCCAGGAAAAGAGCTTTTATGTATGCATGTAAGCTCACCATGTGAAGAGCGCATAAAGGGTGTGCAAAACAAGCCGCGACAATCTGCATCTATATTTAAAGAGAGCAGATTTTAGCCCAAAATAAGGATGAGGAGGCGAGAGTCGATAAACCTTAATTCGATTTTATATCTTCATTAAAGTTTAATTATTACGGTGGCTAAAAGGTGGACGAAATTGAGGGAGAAGTAAATGGGAAATCTGATGGAATATGGGTCATAACTATCTACGTTGTACATTGAACATAGTTATGTAGTTATTGTACTTACGTTGAAGACATCAAAATTACACGGCCAAAATGTTGGGACAAACTGACGAAAGGGATTCGAATGCATACATACACGATGATGAAGTATTTAGATGACTGCTCATCATGACGGTAGAAATGCTGAGGGCCACAAACATGAAACTTTTGCCTTCATCTAGTCCGAGCACAAAAACACAGCAACAAAACAAATACAGTGTATACAGTATATTAGTGTAGTCTATTGCGGGCTCAGGCAAATAATAACTTTTTTACACACATGGACAAAGTTTCTCTGGAACTTTTATGTGTGGAGATTTGAGTGTATTTGCAGTTAAATTTGAGAGACTATGTGTGTGCTCGGGCTTATTGTTGTGCTGCCGCTCGTACATTGTGCGTACATATTGTAAAAGACAGTCAAGCCCAATGTACGTGTATAAATAGTTGCAACTTTGGTTTGAGGACTGCAAAACATTTATTGAATGAGGAACGACTCGCATGATATTATGTGAAAGCGAGAGCAAAATAGTGTGTGTGAGTGTTTGTGAGTGTGTCAGAGAGCGAGGCGTAAGTGCGTCGTCTAAATAGAAATGAAAACAACTTTGTACATAAACTTCCTTCGGTCGACTATATTTATTAGTTGCCTTAGCCTTCACATAAATATCTATAATGTATTGTGTATATGTTTTTTAAGTGTAGTCGCCGACAAATGCCTTTTCTCTGAATAAAAGTACAGTCTATGTATAGTTTTGCACGTATTACTATGTGTGTACTGTGTGTACATACAATGGCCTCCATATGGACAAAAACTCCCACAAGTTTTTCCTTTTGCTTTTATTTTGCGTTACTTTCCACAGCCATAGATCTATGTATGTATGAAGTGTGTATGTATGCACAGAAAGAGAGAAAATGAAATGGCTGGTGCTTATTCAAATCGTAATGGTGGTGTATAAATAATGTGGCTGAGATTTATGTGAGGAGAATCCACTAACTCGAGCCTCAAGAACCATTTAACATTTACTGTACAGTGAAGAGGGTACAGAAAAGAGGGAAAAGTGCAGAGGAAACGATAAAAAGTAGGATTTTAAATGAAGCTGACGAACTCTCTCTCTCTCTCTCTCTCTTCCTCTCTTGGTTTTCTGCTTTGATTCACCAAGTATTTGTTTTAAGCAATAATAATAATGACTGTTTAAAGTTTAAAATGAGGGATATGAGCGGTTTTATGCTTTTGTGTATTATGGTTGACGACCTTTTGATTTATTTACTAAATTAAAACATCTCATCATGATGGAATATGATGGTGTAACTATTCTATCCCGGAAATTTGGAACGACAAATTTATTTTGTCATACCACTTATTCAGCTGGAATGGCCATCAGGGTTATATCCAAATTAGTGGAAGAAATACAGAATTAAGGATGGACAATAAAAAAGTAGTTCAATTTCTTGGTAGCATTATTACTACGCTTGAGTGTTTTTCTAAAATCATGTTTCATTTACACAACTATCTTTTCTTTTTGCGAGGCTCAGTTTTGAAGCACACAAGAGTGGGAGAGAATAATGTGAGTTATCATAATAATAATCATAATAGATGAGGCTGGAACAACTTTGTTTCTCCATGAACTTGAATGCGGCCCATCAAGACGAGAAAAAAAGTCTTGCAAACTAGAAATAGAAATGCCTGGTCTAACGGCGCTCTTTAGTTCACATTACATTCCAAGTCATGTGATTCCATTTGCTAACGTGCATTATACACGAGCTCTCCAGCTGTTTATGTTTCTCTTGACGAGTCACCAAACTGGAGATAGTATACGTATATATAGGAGGAATATGGATGCTGCTCTCCGCGCTCCATTTTCGTACTTGAAAAAATTCATTTTCTGACTTTCCTCTCTCTGTGTTGCTCCAGAAAATCAAGATCGGGTCGTTGGTGTTGGCTGACAATCTTCGCTCGACATTCATGAGTTTCGTCAGCGTCGTAATCTTGAAATCTGGGAATCTAATATAGATACTTATACACTATACACGCATATTATGCATTGCTGGAACAGTTGTAGAAAAACTTGCTGCGAGTAGTAAAATTGCAAGTTCTTAAGTATGTTTACATGACGAAGATGTCCCTCGTAATCACCATCCGCATACAAGTCCACGCTCAAGCCCCTACAAAAGTCAAAGTTTCTGCTTTCCACTTGTCTCGACCTACAATGTATGTTTGACAAGTGGAGAACTCATTCCCTAAGACGAGAGTATTATACAGCACTGCAAAATGAAAAAACCAGGATCCAATGCAAACATCTTGAGCTGATATTTGAGTTTCTAGCTATACAGTATAGAGCAATATTTGTATTTTTTCTGCATGTCTGACGGAAATTGAAAGAGAGACTTCAGGATTCCCCCAACATACTTTCCTCAAGCTACATAAACAGAAAGTGGAATTTCTCCCTTAATTTTTGCATGTCTCATATCATGGAGAATCCTCGTGCTCTTACAAATGTACATACACAGAAGAAGAGTAAGAGCAAGAGAGAAAAGCCGAAAAATAAAATGAAGGGGATCATCGGGAGGCTGGGAATTTATGAGCGGCTACGTTTGTCGACTTTAATTGCAATGTTGATCTAGCACTACATTAAGTGGAGCATGGAAGAGATGAATCTTCAATGTCCCAAGTTCAACTTGGGTAAACTCCTTAAAGTAGTCTGACTTTCATTCTCCAAACAAACTCAAAGTTTGTGGTGGCGGGAGATGAAGCACAATCCATACATAAGATATGTACAATTACAATGTACAGTGTACATACGCAATAAAGGAGAAAGCATGCATAATTTGTGGTACATGGAGATGTGGGAACCATGAAACCTGCTTCTCGGCATAGTTTGAGCGCTAAATGGTAAACGCCGAGCTGCGTTTAGCATTTAACTCAAACCAAATCCCGATCTTTGAACTGCAAACTGCATAATATGTAATGTACAAACGCTATATGAGCGTGAAAGTTGTCGGCATAGTCCTTTTACTGCAGTCTCTATATGTACAGTACAATATAATATTTCACTATATGCTATCGTGTTTATATGTAAACCCAAAATTTGGCAGGAATAATAATATCGTAAAGCATATGATTTCCTCTCACTCTATTTTGCTACATGTGGATTGTATAATAGTTTTGCATGTACCTACATACACCGAGAAAATCCACGAGCAAAAGTTAGAGTTACAACCAAAGTCATATATTTATTATTTCAATTCCAATTCCAATTTCATCTGTCAACTTGAACTTTTGTTCTGCATGAGAGTTATGATTGTGATTGTGACTGCGATTCTGATTGTTGTATGCATGTATGTATGTATGTATGTATGTATGTATGTGGGAGGTGGAACAAGGGAAGTGCAATGCCGATGCCGATGCGAGGCAAGCCAACGCTTTATTGAAAGAAACATCTGTATGTATGGCTATGGATAGTGTATAAGTTTTCATGTTTTCCATTGCCCTTTTCAAGTTGGAGGATGAATGGGCTACACTCCAGTTTGTAGTAGTCATAGTTAAACTGCTGGAGTGCCCTTTGAACTTGAACAACGGCGGCTTTCTCTATCCAGTCTTGACTTGACTTTGCACCAAGTACTTACACGTAAAAATGTTCGTAAAGATAAAGACATGAATAATTCCAGCTTCCATTGTGTATATACATATTTTACATACGTGTAACTGCACTGGTTTTGCCGCCTTTGACAAATCTCCATGCTATTTACTTTATTCACATGCCTATTTGTGTATATGCACCAAATAATACATGTATAATGTATACCAGGGTTCAAAGCAAATGATAGCAAATCCGAGATAGGACGAAGAAGCCAAAAGTGTACTTGACGATTCCACACTTTTGTTTTTGTTGCGACATTTGTCAAAGATAAAAATGTAAAAGAAGCCTTTTTCTTCCATTGTAGACAAATAGTTTGTAGGATTTTTTGTGTATAGAGATATTTTTCTCCCTTTTTGTAGGTATTATGAGGCCGAAAGGATCTCTATGAGTTAGCCAGATGCTGTTTTGGGGGATGAGTGGCTAGTTTGCTACGTGATGACAAGTCAAGGAGGGTGTGAGAATGCTCTGGTCAACGGAAATTGTATCACGTCCCTGCCTCATCTATTTTAAAGCTTGCCTTCGCTTGGCTTGAAGATGAGACAACGGCAAAAACCGTAAAAAGTAGAGTAAGTTGTAGACAGACACAGCTACTTGTACGCATGAATGATGTTCAAACGGACATTTCGTAACTGAACGAGGAACATCTTATTACCCTTGTGAAGTTCATCTACACTTTGCAATCATCGTGGAATAAAACGTCATATCGTCTATGTTTCAATTCCACTCGGAATTAAATTTTTACTTTAATTATACCATAGGTCCAGCAACCGCTGACTCGTCCCTTTCTCAACGTGCAGGATACTTTTTCACGAATTTTCTTTGCCTTCTTTTTCAGCCGTTGGAACAAGTTTTGAAAAAATACGTGAAACATAAACACTTGCTTAAGCCGCAGAAATTTTGCGATTGGGAAGATAATCTGAAATGTAGAGTATTGATATTTTTTGCAACAATCGAGTTTTTAAGTCAATACTTACGTCATGCTTTTCAAAAAGTATCTGAACAAAACAAATAAACCGTTGAGTATGCATTGAGTTTCTGCGTAATTGGCAACGAACACAAAATTACCAAACACACATTCATTGAGCTATGCATTTATCCTCGTATAATATTCGTAAGTACAGTACTTCCTCTGCCATTTTTCCTGCACACCGAAAAGGACGTAAAGTCGTTCGTTTTACCTTCACTCCGTAATTTTCCTTTGCTGTTAAGGCGCATGCATATAATTTGTGTGTACGGTTATACATTATACATATTATGTGTCCATTTACAAACTGCGGTAACAACCTGCAACTTTAACTCAACAGCAACTCCAGATTTTTACCGAATTTCACAGAACGGTCGTTAAACTTGCTCCACGTGTAAATTGTACATTGTGCATATTGTATGTGTATGTATGTGGCAGGACTATATGTATGTACTATGTACATATATTAGTTTTCTGTTTTCTGCATGTTCATCAAGAATGGGCTAGGAATCCACCGACTCAGTTTGCATGGCAGTCGTGCATCGCATTATTATGTGCTTTTGGTGTTTAATGTAAATAATAAAAAGTCGGTCACTCGTTTTTACTACTTTTCGGCTCTAGTCCGTATAATCGGCCGTCTGACAAAATAAGTACTGCCTTGTGCATTTCTCCTGTAAAACGTACATAAGATACACACATACATTTCATACTCTACCGCATGTAGGATATATGATACGAAAAACTCATAACTGCTTTCTCTACATACATGCAAAATCGAGAACGTGGTCTCTGATTATTCAAGTTTGCATACATATAAGTACACGTAAATGGATTGTATTGTATTGTATTATAATATACATTATACATACACGTAAATTGTACATCTAGTTATTGTACAATATACAGACCATCTCCGTTGTATATAGTTAACTCGCTTATACGACAGAACGTGACATAGTGGAACTACAGCATTGAGCTCTGTACACTGTACACTGTACAGTTTACCGTAAGATAAATGAGGGAAATGGGAAATGGAAGAAGGAAAGAGAGTGAGAGTGAGAGCGGAAAGTTTGCGGGGTAAGGAGAAAGTTTGTCATTTATAAAGCTTTAGGACTTGAGGTCAAACGCTTGATGTTTCATATGGTTCTTCAGCTTTTTCCGCACAACTGTACCATTTTACCATACATGTAAGTATATTGTACAGTTTGCACATAAATACACGTATACATGCAGTACAGCTAAAAGAACTTGTGATTCGTTTTTCTCTTGCCTCAACTTGTTCCTTCACATTCACACAAAAAGGAAACCGAGAGAGAGACAAAGGAGAAAGTGAGACACGGAAAGGAATGACATGGAATGCCAAGGAAAACCATGGAGACATGTGTAATGTAATGTAAGGCACTGGGAAAAATACTCTGTATATGCACATGTGTATAGTGTATATGTATGTATAAATGAAAGCAAACGGAATGAAAACGAAAACTAGAATGAACAGCATTTGGTCACACGCAACCGTGGCTTACCATTTCATACCACAAAAGCCTCCTACAACACAACATGTGATAGTATTACGCAGTACATAGAATACTACATACAATTATATATGTGTACTAATGCCAAAGAGAATTTATTCATTCTTGAATTTTTTACAGAATAACAGTCGAAGGCGTTTTGTACAATTTAAGGGTGCAAACTCATTTAGAATCGGCACTAAATTGGCTAGATAGTTTTTTGAAAGTATGTGAACAGGTAAATAGGCTCAAGCTGTAGCAGGACATTATTATGTTATAAATACGGTACATTATGATGTCTCGGCTCAATGCAAAATGGACGTGTACAGTGTACAGCTGCTCAAAAGCACTGTATATTATACCGTGTAATATGTAGTAGTACTGATAGAGTAAAAGGAAAGGGGAAGAAGGGAGAATAATATGGAGTAAGTAGGGCTGATTAGTAGTCATCGATCGATTTTTCGCTCCGTGGCCTTCTTTTTTCTCCATTTCTCTATAGATATATGTACATATGCATACATATGTATATGCATGCTCGGTGCACACTTACTACTATTTACTGCATGTGTTGTAAAGTTTACACGCACTATTATGCTATAATATGTACACACACATATTATAATGTGAAGGACTAACTACCACTATTGCATTACATTATACTGGAGGCTGTAGTACTGTACGTAGTATGTAGTAAGCGCGGTATTGTATGAGAATGAGGATTGAGAATACTGTCGCTGTCGCTTTTCCACTGTTTTTACTCCGCTCTCATGTGAATCTCTCTGCCATTCTGCGCCTATTACGTGACATACATACAAAAAATACACAATACACAAGTCAATGTGTGTATACTATTTATTTTCAGTACAGTACTTTCTCTACTGTATAACTATAGGATGACGACTTATTACAGATAAGTACAAACTATGTATGTATGCACATACATATTGGAATAATAATAAATGTACAGTACACTATAAGTCAGAGTCACACTGTTGTTGTTGTTGTTGTGAGTTTGTGTCCACGTGTAAATGAACCGTGTAAAGAGTGGAGGACTGACTGTGCACATTCCCCATTTCATTACCATCATCATCATCATATCCATGCAGCTCGAGCAAAAAAAAACATAAACATGTCGTGACGACGGACTGTATTAAATGACAAACGGCTACTTTTGCTGTGCTTCTTCCTCGTGTCGATTGTCCATATGGGTGTGCATAAATACTTACATAGTGTACAAAGTGTATCGGAAATGGCAGGGTAAAATATAGGTAAGGTATGAATCTGGAGTGAAGTACGTACGCATATGTATGTATGTATGTATGTGTGTATGCATGATCATATTTAATTCAGGAGGACAGAGTGCAGTGTGTGTTGTTGTGGGATGTAGACAAATTTGTACCGCTGTCGGTTGTCGTTCTACCAGCACTAGGCCCAGTTTGTTGCGTTTGTCTGATGTGTTTCCCCTTTAATATTTTCCCATTGACCTATTGGAGTATCTCAAGGAATTTGTGTGTGTGTAGTTTGTATGTATGTATGCATGTACCATGTACCAAATTACATTGCTTTACTTTTGCTATTACAGCACAAGTTTATGTCTCCATACTACTGTCGACTTTCTAGACTTTCTCCCGTGCAGATTGAAGCACGAATGGAGAAAAGAAGGGAAACGACCGTGGCTCAGCTTGTTTGGCTGTATACGTTGCATTTGTGGATGTTTGTGTGTACCGATATTTGCGAATGTTATGTTCCGTCATGTCTCTTGATGATTGCGATCAGACGGCGGAGGAGATTTTATGCGTGGAATTTAATGTAAAGAGTATAATATCGGGTTAGGAGATAACTGGAGGCGATATCGAATAGGAAATAGAAAATGGTCTGCTTTGGGATGGTGATTCTGCCGCTCTTTTTAGGGATACTTGAATACAGTGCGACCTGTATTTGCATTTTACCCTCTTTAGCCTTATTTTGTCCAATAACTTTTTGTAGTTAGTAATTCAGAGTTTACACCGCGGTTAGTACCAGAAAAATTCCAATGTACAGTATTTTATTTTTAAACGGGGTTTTAGCTAATTTTTCAAGTAAAATTTATCGAATTAAAATAGGAAGGAAGAAGGAAGCCTTTAATTCGCAGGGCATACTGTATAAATGCTCTATATCACAACTATTTAGTAAGATATGCCGTATACACGAGCTTGAACATGTATGTAACCATTTTGGAAATTGAGCGGTTGTTGTACACATTTTACATAGCGTACATCGTACATGCACTGATAGGCCCATAATCTTGCTCCATTTTCTTGGCTGTTTTGGTCCGATTTCCCTTCCTTTCCCTTTGCTCAGTCTTTACTCCTCTCTGGGCCTTTAGCTTGAATTTCCTTGTGCTCGTCGTCTATAAAACTATCCGCGATAATAAACTATAAACTCATTTATGCTCCCGCATGGAATGGAATGGCGGACTGAGACTGCAGACTGGAGACGAATGGAGGAGTGAAATGAGGCTGACACAATGTAACATGGTCTAATGTAATGTAGTGAAAGAGGAGAATATGTAATTACGACAGCTTTCATTAGTTCCGTCTTCTCTCAGTATTGAGTCCCGTATATCTATCTACTATAAACTCAGATATACGCATTATCTATTTACAGGAAGGGATAATTTCTTCTTCATTCAACCAAATAACATGGTTGTTCCTACATCGCCACTACTCTGGTCTTTTCTGCCTCTGATTTAACATGAGCTTCCTATCCAATATCATGTCCGATATTGAATGACCGAATCGGATGAAAATTTCAGGGTAGCTTAAAAAACTTTTTACCCCATCATGTAAGGTTAAGAATTAAGGACTATGTACATTGTACATACAAAAACACATCATAAAGTCTCCACAACAATGTTGAACAATAATAATTGTCCGTTTTGCTCTGCGCGTGTTCTTTTTGGCCTGTTTTGAATTTAGAGTCGGCTCTAACTTTTCTTTGTTAATTATTTAGTCGGTATGATATGTAAACAGTGTCAATATAATTAAACACATAATATAAACTAATGACAGGAGAAAAGGGCAAAATATGTGGATAATTGCACTCGGCTGTTTATTCATGCCGTCTTGGCTTATTTCTTAAATTATATTTTATGTATAAAGTAAAAGTAGGGACACGAACAAGGTTGAAAGGAGACTCCGGGATTTGAATGCAAATGAGCAGTTATTTGAATGGTCGAAAATACGAATGTGTATGAGCACGAGTGTGAATGTGATTACTGATGCATAAATGAATGGTGACAAATGGTGAATGGCTTTCAAAGAATAAGAAATAAGAACGTCGGTTAAAACAGAAGGCTGTTAGTTTACCCTGTTTTGTACATTATATTAATGTAAATATCGTAATAGGATCATAAAGACTTATTTAATGACAAGTTTGTATGTGGGGCCATGCTTATGATTATGTTTATTCCATTCAAAATTTTATTTATTCAGTTTGAAATTAGTAGAATAAGTATGATTACTTAATTGTCCCGTGTCTTTCCGTATTTTCTGGAATTTTTTCTCAATAAACGTTAATAGGCTACAAAATCGTTCAGCAAAAAACAGTAAAAATCTCACATTAGCAATTTGCATCCTAATTTCAAAAATTTACATCTGTTAGCATAAAAGCTGTTTCTCCGTCTCATTCAATATTATTGTTATAATGTGCAGCTTTACCTATCGAGCGCGCGTTGAAAGCCAAGTCAGAATTACAGCAACCTGTAATTTAATGACCGATTCTGGGAAATTCAGTAAAAGTAGGACAGCAATAATCACTATATAGTAATTTTGTCTTATTTATCGGTGACAGTAATAGGGTAAAAAATAGCAGTACCTATGATTTGTGCATAGACAGGACGACAAATTCCCATAATAAGCGCATATGGACGCCCAGACACCCGTTCACCATTCACATTAGCATTTAATAAGTAAGAATTCAATGTGGAGTCATTCGTGTGAAAGTCGTCAACAAACTGCTTCGTTTCCACTTTCCACACCACACGGCACACGGATTGATTCAAATTGCACCAACTACTCACGTGCAACAGACAATGAGAAAAACGGAGAGGAAAATTGTAGACTCGTGTGTATCAGTCCCACAGCAACAAACTATTCCACACCGAGGCATCAACTGTACGGGTGTGCAGTGTAGAAGACGAGTATAATAAACACAACACAATACAATATTACTACATTATTTGCCGCAATTACACGCAGTTTAGCCACACATCTCGTGTATTTGTACATACATACATACATATTTGCTCGCTCCCCATTTCCCTGAACCTCCTCCGGTTTTTGTTTGCTTGAAAGAAAGACAAAGAGAGACGGAGCATGTTTTTCTCTCCTTGTCTTTCTCTCACATGTAACGGGACAACCTGCGCATATTGTTTAGTATCTATATTGTATGCTATACTTATGTATTTTGATACTGAATACTAAACAATCGTCTGCTTTCTCTCCTATATGCATATGCACATGAAAGATATCTGCATTTAGCATTGTATTCCGCGTTTGATTCCCTTTCTTTCTCAGACTTTCTTCTCAGCTTGTTTTCCACTCTTATACTCTGCTTTCCCGTCGATCGGATTGGGAAATTCGCATTGTCTGTCTGTGTTGGTGGTGTGGCGACAGGGGAAAGGACGGGAGATGGTGAGAGAAGGGCATTATGTGAGGAGAATAGTTAATAGAATTCATTTCGTCTTAACTCTTAAATGAACTGCCTCCATTGCGGTACAGGCAGTGACAGCAAATGCCCATGAATGTATTAGCCCAATACATACATGTACATGTGTGTGTATAAAATGTCTTATAAGTATGCAGAATGTGAGTGAGGGGAGGGCTTAATGGGAACGTTTACTGACAGATTTTGGGTTTTACTTGGGTCTTATATCATCATTGCTTTACAGGAGTTGAAGCCAGGCTGAGGCTGAGGTTGAGTGGCTGACGATGCGTCGCTGCTCGTCTGTTTTATTGTCTTACTAGATACACAAATGCACCTACAAATACAAAACAGGAATGAAATGAGAAGACAACAGAGGAATTAAGTGGGTCATTTGTTCCTCCTTTGAATTGACATTCAAGTCTGCACACTCTGTGTGTGTGTGTTGGCTTTCGCTGGGGATACATACATCTGCGTCGTACTTGCCTTCAATTGTATTTGATTGAAAGTGTTAGAAAGGTTTGGAATCCCACATCCCACATACATGTTTGGTTTATTTTGAAGTTTCGAAGTTGTTTTTAGGCACAGTCTGAAGAAAAATAAAACAAAATGTGGATTCTTATAAAATGTCAAAGCTCCGGATGGTCTATTCATTTTATTCAATACAATACCTACATGACCATGGCCACAAGTTGACATTGCCCGTTAAGCCGAGTTTAATGTAATGTGGTCCCATGTACGTATGTATGTATGTATTTGTCCTTTCGCTTGATTTTGTTTTGCTGCCTCCAATTTCATCTGTATTCTTGGCCTTGATGTGTTTTCAGCGAACAATTTTGTCGAGAACCGGGCATAGAAATACCTACATAAATACCTATAGTGTGTATATTTATATACTGCAATCTCAGTAAATAGTAAGTATTGTAGAATAATATGGATTTGGTTTTAGGTTCTAAGTAAAGCTGATTTTAACGTTGGCGGGGTCTGACTTGTTAGCCTAAAAGAGTCGTCTTTGTTGTTTTTGTACTGTGTGGTTCAATCTCAGAAATCTCCGTAATTTTTTAGGCTCTTGTTTTTTCTTCTGTAGATTGAATTGCTTCAAGCCTCTAGATACCCCTGTTTGAACCTGCGTTGTCCTTGTACCTGGTCAGAGTGGATTTTTGAGAAATTCGGCTAACAGCTAAATCAAGTCTATTCAAATGAAGCAATTTGTCTATGTATTGCACAGAAAAGTAGATGCAACTTCGGTTACTGCAATGTCCTGGGTAATTTGGTTTCATTTCTCTTCCTTTCACGATTTCCATAAATTCTTCTTTTTTATCCCGTAGAATTCATAGAAACCGTTTCCATGCATATTTACAGTCGTCTTCAATGAACTTCGAGTCAAGGACAATCGTCTTCGATTTGAAAAGTAGGGGAGGCGATATGTAATATATAGTACGGCAATTCTCATTCTGGCTCTGATTCTAATGACGGGCAGCTCCTGTGTGTGCTTCATTTACAGTCGTCCATTTACCATTTTTCTAAAGCTCAATGGCAGAGGCCTTTTTGGTTCTATGTATTTGTCTCACAAGCTATTCTCTCGTCATGGCCTTGGTCATGGCCCATCACCCTGATGGGTCTCATTTATCTTATGCTCACTCACGGCTTTCTTTTCCTTGCTCTCGTTTTATCGGCTGTTGCTTCCAGGGAGATGGAGCAGGAGCAACTCGGAAATCGGAAAGGAGTGCATCATACGAATCTAAATATGCATAATATATTGTACGAAATTTGGTACCTTTCATATACCTGTGGACTTTCCCCTCTGGAGTTTCTTCACTCCACCCGTTAAAAGTAAGAGAATGAAAGAGAAGGGAAAAGGACGAATGATGACATGAGTTTTTGCAGTGTCCTTGATTTTCCTTCTAGATTTTTTTGTATTGGTCACAATTGGGCTTCTTTGTTCGTTCAATACGGGGAAATCCTAGAAAAATAAAAAGGCGACGTCGTTTACTTTTTTAGCTTCAAATCTTTCAGCTTTTTCAGTCTTTAAAGCTCATTTTTGTCGGGTAGTCTCTTTATTTAAGCTTGCTCATGCAAACGTAGAAAGAAAATTAAAGTGATTACAGCGTCAAGCCGAAAATGAGGAAGGAAGCACGCAAAAAAATCCCGGTTACAAGCAGAAAAGAAGCCATATAATGAGGAGGAAAATTATTAAAAACTTAAAATTAGCGAAAATGGTTTCCGCCTTTCCTGTTTTCTCTCTTCCGGCTTGATGAGTTTCAAATCTTCCCCCAGGAAAAGTATAAACAGTCGGTGCATCATATCATGCAGCTCACTATAAAGACATGAATATCCTCATTATCCTATTATACAGATATTTAATCCTGTGAGCCATGAGGGAGTCAGGAATTATCTTCATTACAATAATCGTGCTCTTTTATTCTCCTTTTCTACCATGGCGTTTTCTTGGCCGTTTAAGCACTTCCACCTGCAATGGTGTATTATGAACTACCGTCTTGGCTTTAGTTGTGTTGCTGCAGTAAATTCAAGCTTAAAGTCATTGAACATTGAAAGCATGTATAAAAGGAAAATCAATGTCATGCACTACAACTTATATTAAGATACGGTATTCATTCGATGAGCCTTTTTGGCGAATTCAAGTAATTATTAAAACTTTTCAGAACTCATTGAAAAACTGCCTTCAAAGAAGTGATAATTAGTTACTCCTATTTTATTATATCTAGGCAGACTACGTTATATTGTACATAAGTGTGGTATTATACATAAGAATGCAATACCGTTTATTGTGTGCCTATGCAAAGTTGGCAACCGAATTGAGACTAAATGAGGTATACATTATCTGAATAATAGTTTGATAGTTTATTTAAGTTGTTGAAGAGGGGTCATTTTCAGTACATAATGACAGTCAATTTTCATAATTTTAGGCTAGGCTGTAGGAAATAACTAAGCGGGAATATAGCAAACGAAAAGGGTCCTCAATAATTATTGCAATACTCGCCTTCCTGGTTTCTTTGCCGGTTGTCCGACACTCGAGAATCATATTGTATGCATGGTGTATGTAGATGAAGTGGTGTGTGTAAATGAGGGCGGGGAAAGGCGACAGGGACAGAGGCAGCTAGATACATAAATAAATAAATGGTTAAACATCTAGGCAGACAATTATAACTGCATGCTGCATACCTTACATAAACATACCTATCCAAGTGGATGCACTATGTCGCCCTATATCACGGACCATCGCATAGCATCACATCCCATCACATCACATGGTGATCATCCCGGGAGGAGGTTCCAGAGAACATGAACATGGAAGAGGAGGATTGAAAAGCGACGACCTTCCGCTTCCCCGCTAATTGACGAGTGTCAAAGGCACTGTGGGTAATTATGAGGATCAAAAGGCTGTAATTATGGGAAATGGGATAGAAAAGCAGGCCCACCACACACATTCACATATTATCCAGGATTTTCTTCCATTTCTTCATCTCACACACAAATTCAAATGTAAACACCATATAATGTACGCATAATAAAACTCCTGCATTTTCACTACATGCTACATACACTAGACTCAAAAAGATTATTATTTTGCACAAGATATGTATATCTATGGTCTATGCAACGCAAACTAACTACACAAGAGTTTCTCTCTCGAGACGCGTCTTGTGGATAAAACTACATAGATTGGATGGTGCAAGCTCATTAACGAACATTATTCCAACAAAAAGCTAATGGAAAACCTTATATCAGTACAGTACAGCCTCAGCCAGAGACCAGTCAGGAACAGAGCTGGATCATATTGTATGCGAAATATCATATACTATGTACTATGCACAATGCACAATGTACAATGGACGGAGTGTATAAAACTATGTTGTGAAATGCCCGAGTTGATTCTATCCCTCGAATTAATTCTGTTGTCGTAGTACATACATTAGACTGCGAGTGAGGATTTTCACCCTACTCATTTCATTTGGCGTTGGCTTTGGCGTTGGCTTTGGCTTTGGCCAAATGCGATATTAAACCTTTGACCTTGTGCTATAGGGGGATTGACTTGTAAATGTTTATCATCTCGCCATTATACGTGGGATACATATTGTCTTGATTCACAATAGAATGTTACTGCACATTGAGCTCCAACAGCAGGGCTGCTTTGCTCCCACGTTTGTCACATTTAAAATGTACAGTGGATCTTGGTTATTCGTGTAAATTTCCAAGTTTTCTACATGAAAATGAGATCATAAATAATTTTTGCACCTACAGATTCCATTTCATGTCAGTAAAAATGGTAGCCACAATAAAAGTACATACATTTTTACAGTTTACAAGAATTTTGAGTTGCTGCTTTGTCATGCGTTTCGTGTACGGTAACACATATAGTTAGTGCTTATAGATCTACTCGTGAGTGTTTTGACGTTTGACTTGGCTCTGGATCTGGAGAAGACGTGATAAAGGAGAGGCGGGCGAATATTCGTCCAGCAAAATGGTATATGTCGGTCGTGATGATGATGATGCTGCAAAAAACATGGTGTGTATTTTCCTTTCCAATCGTCCATCTGCTGCTGCTGCTGCTAGAGCTCCAACCGTTCCAACTCCAAGCGCAACACCTTTCCCTGCCTGTTGTGCAGTATTGTTCCAACTAGCAAAACTGAGACAGAGAAAGAGCGGAGTAATAATGTTAGTACAAATGCCCATACGTCTGTTCTGGTCTGTTGGAGTGGAGCTTCATCGTATGTACAATGTACAATGTGCAGTCTCTTCACTCTTGATTTTCTAACGAGCCCAAGTGGAGATGACTACTACAAAGTACAAACAGAGTCAAACTGTTGTAGGTTTGAAGAGATGGGTTTGTTTTTGCAAGAGTATTATCAGACCCACTGTTACAATATGTGCCTTTTGTAACTAAAGGCTAGTTACAATAGAGGTTATCGTATGTGTGTAGTTAATGTAGTGTTTGACTGGTTGTTGGTCCCTCAGTTTGCTGTAGATGCAGATTGAACGAGACATGAAGGAAAGTTTCAGCTCCTCTTCCTTTTATTTATTTTCTCTTGTGTGTGTGTGTGTGTGTGTGTATGTATGCATGAATGTATATCTTCCATTTCATTATCTCATTGTTTATGCATGGATTTTGGTCTTGTTTGGGTCTCCTCGAGAACTCACGGCAGCGTGTGTGCAGGGGATGGAGATTCTCGAGCAACAGCATGTTCAATGTTCAAAGTTCGTGTGCACTATTCAGAGTTCAGCAGTGGCTTCAACGAATGTGAAAACGCTCTTTGTGTACCAATATGTATGTACGTACATTGTACATGTGTGCATAGTTTAATGTATGTATGTATATTTTTGAATTGGATTGAATTGGACCTGACTCTTTCTTGCCAATATTCAGCCTCACATGAAAGATGAACAATGAACATGAATTTTGCTTTTCAGCTCTGTGCGTCCGTTTTAGCTTTCCCTCCTCTTCTCCTAGCTCTGGCTCCTTGCTAAATTTATACTTTCTCATTTTTGCTATCCGCATATGCACATACCGTAAATTACATTTTAATATGCCATCACTCAATAACATGCCACGGGGGAACTTGCTACGTGCTTTTTAAATGGAGCAGAATTTAGTCTTACGGGGAAGTATCAAATAGTTATCTAGGCATATTTATTATTATGTAATTTACGGTATGTGTGTTTGCCTTTGCATGTATGTACTTCCTTGCTACAAAATTGCTTCAAAATTCTCGGTACAAAAGTTGGTGAATGCTCACTGTTCAAGTGCAGTATCTGTATTTAGCCCAAAGGGAACGTTTTTATTAATTGAAAAGCGTAGGCTATTCCATTTATTAGGAGATTGAACTCAAATATAAAATCCATACATACATAGCTCCATCCCATCTATCTACTGATGGGAGATAATTAATATAAATGCTGTCATACTTCCTGAGATTAGGAAGACAAGAAAGTGGACAATTTGATACAATATTACTACATAAATTAGAGATATCGGTTGGCTGCGTTATACATTATGTATCCGTCCTTTTTTAGTTGGGTTTGGAGTAGGTTTGTTAATAGAAACTATACTTAATATAGAGATGGGCCGCTGTAGATTAAATGATGACGATGGGCACTAAACTAATGGACAATCTACTAAATAGTTTGAAATGATGGCTGCAGGCTATCAGTTCATGTCGTTAGTGAGTTTCATGTGCACTGTACAGTGTACACTGTACAGTGCTCATCGTCATACGAGGTACCAAGTATTTATGTATAGGTTTCACGATGTACATACCAACTTCTTGTCCTCGGTTAGTTTTCGTCGTTTTGGTCGCCTTTGTGGTTGGCATCAAGTAGATACAAAGCGAACGGAAAGGCTGGAAAAGTTGAGACTTGAAGTTGGTCCTTGTCGTTGGTGGTCCAACTTTTTGCTTTTACTTTTGATTGTAGGAACACCCACACACATAGAAATGCTTGACATGCCTGAAGTATACATGTACATTTATCTTTACATATGTGCATACAGATACAGTTGCATAAAGACAGTGCACCGCATATCCGCCCAGAGTTGCAGCTAGATCGACGAGGTTATAGGGGCAAACTTAAGTCAGTGATACCTAATAATGATGATCATCGTAAGAATAATGATAATGCTGGTACGCGAAATAGAAACATAGGCACAGTCAGAATTCAGAAGTCAAGCCAGACTAGACCACACCACCACGTCATCATGTTCATGTTCATGTTCACGTCCGTGTGCTGTGCCCCTTTGTCCCTTTCACTCGACAGTTTCCTCTCTTGCATTCTCTTTCTTTCTTTTCATCGTTTTATCCCTTCCGTTGACTTTTTCTTTGGTTTAACTCGAATAAAAGTTTGTAATGAGCAGGAGAACTGAGTTGTCCCGCTCAGCATTAGAGAGGTTTTGCTTTTTTATACATAGTTTTAAATCAAGTCGGAAAGAATATATTTTAATGAGAGAATTTGCTGATGTTCAATGTAGACCAAGCCTTAAGAATCAGAGGAAAGGTACGAATTTTAAAACAGAGCAACAAACTTGAATTAAGTTGTTTTACAAAATATGTTGATGCAATATTTCTGTATGGGAACTGCCGTCTCTGTAAAGTGAATGAGTTTGGGATCAAAATAGCCTTTGAGCATAAAAGTCCAAGAATTTTAACTTAATGAGCAAATTCTTTTAGAGAATGGAAAAAACTTTCCAAATGTACAGACATTCATGTGTATGTATCTGAATCCTTATACATATGTTTGTGTAGAAAAATGTTAACTAAGAACATTGAGAAAAGGAGGCAAAATAAAAGAGAAACTTGTGAAATGCCTACACATACATGCACATGTATAATGCATGTATATCAATGAATGTATGAGAGCAACTTCTGTGAAAAGAGTCCTAGCCCATTATTTCTTCTTCGTATTGATTGGATAGGTTCGCCTTCTCGTTAGGTACATAGTTTAGTTAGCTAGCTTGTTCGTCCATCTCCAACCCATGTACATTATACATAAGTATAATATATGTATACGTATAAAAACGGACAGTGAAAGACGACGAGAAGAAAAAAGGAAAAGTATAAAATGCATGAGAAAAGAAAGAAAGTAAGAAGAAGAAGAGAAAGCGAGAGAAAGTCCGTCGCCTGTCCCCTTTTCGAAATTGGATATTTATTGTTAGTGTGTAATGGAGCAGTAAGTACGATAGGGCCAATAAATAACAAAGAATATTATTTTTGCCGTCTATACGGATGACGGAGGACGTACTTTATGACTATTATTATTATTGTTATAAGACTGTCAATTCCTCGTCAATTCTCTCCACTCTCTTCTCCATTACTACTCTCTTTTCCCTGTCCCGGCTCAACGTTTACCCAAGTAATGTATGTCTGTGTAAAAATTTGGAGCTATCTAAGTAAGTATGTGTGTACAAGGGACAGCCGAAAATTGAAGAAAAAATAAAGGATACCTGCATACTGCATACGTAGGATAAGTATACACAGAAAAGAGGCACTGACGACTCTATTCTTTCTTCCACCTCGATCTGTCTGTCTCTCCTGCTACCTATACCCTTACCTTTCAAAAAAGGAAAAGGAGACGCATTTGTGGCTTATTCACTTTCCTTTGTGTGGCAGTTCAAAACACAACTAAGGAGAAATTCTCACGTATGTATTTAGATTGAAGATTCCAAAAGGTGTTTGTACATAAATACATAAAAGCAAAATACACAATATATATAAGTATACCATTTGGACCCGGTATTGTGTACATTTTCCTTGTGTATTTAGCGAGTTTAAGTGTGTGGACATTTCTTTCGCCTTCTTCTTCTCTCTCTCTACTCTGTTTATTTGTGGACTTGTTTGTGGTTTTATTTATAGTACATGTGTTTTGGGCTTTGGCTTTTGTCGATCAGCCCGGAATTTCGTCCCTTTGTTTTTTCTCCATCAACAAGAGCGACAGCAACAGCTAACAACAAAAACAACAGTAGCAGGGGAAATACGTACATTTGACCTGTTTTCCTCTTCTGTCTTTTTGCCACATCAGAGATGGATATGGACGGACATTGGACATTAGATAGTTTACCACAACGCTATTCAATCAAACACAGTACACAACACACACACAGTAAAACGTCGAATTTGATTCGATGACAAAGAGATTTGTAGTGCTGATTATGGCAAATTCTGCTGAGTCCTGAGTATTGACTTGTCAGCCTTGTCCAACTTTAACTCCAACTCCGATTCTAACTAAAGAGCAGGAGCAGTTGGAGCTGGAGATAAAGTGTAAACAATGGAATAAATGGAAAATAAAGGAAATGCCATGGCGTGAGGTGATGCGTCCATCGGGGGAACGGCCAGGACAAAAAGCAGCTGGACAAATCAAGATATTTTTATTGAAACTTACTCGAGTCGAGCTAAAGCTAAAAATACATACATGGACGACTGGACGATTGAGAATAAAAAAGCACTTAAATTATGATGACGGCAATCTTAATAATAATACAAATGCCAATAGTAAGAACAATATATTGTACATTGATTATTTTCTTTGGAAAAAAGCATACAGTAGTAAAAAGTTGTAGCGGATGGCCCCAAAATGCTTCCAGTTCTTCAAACCAAAAATATCAAATCGTGTGTGTGTGTGTGTGGTTCTGAATGGCGGCAGTCGTAGCATATAATATTTATGTATGTGTGCTTGTTTATCGTCCTATCTCCATGTTAAGTAGTTACAGTACTGGCTGTTAGACTACGATTGGCTTTCTCCAGGAGAAAGTTGAGCAAAAACGTGCAATAAATAATATGGAATATGTATCCTGATTGTGTATAGTTATGTGAAAAAGGGGTAAGAGTATGTATGTATACGGGTAAGAGATTATGAGCTTTTCCAACGTTTTTGATTTATGTGGAGACCAAAGAGGTTGAATCCATTAAATTGAGAGGTTTATTTTTTCGTGTGTGGATGTACAATCCCATTTATCTGTACTGCAGATGTATTTGCATTGTAAGTATCAGTATATGAATATACCTGCGTTTGTGCAATAAACAGTTGAGGATGGAATGAATTCAACTGTGCATTTTTAGCTTTCTCAACGACCAAGTGTTTGGACTTGTGGTTGAATCATGAGCCAAGTTGAGGTTGATGTTGAAGTTAAAGTCAAAGTTTGTTTGTGGGTTTACATACATACATAGATTCGTGGATTTTCAGTAAGTGCTGTATATGGCAGATCTTTTTCCAGTCAGCAAGTAGCTAATCGGATTAGTTTCACATCATGTAAATATTTCCTAGATTCTCCATCCTTTCTCATATTTTTATTTCTTTTTCCTGTGTACTTTTACCTCGTATTCTTATTTTTCTTTCTATTTTCCTCCTAGTTATTTCTCGTCAAATCGCAATTCGCTCGCACACGCTGTCCAAGGTTTTAAACGTATGCCGTTATTTAGACTATTTTTTTCAATAACTTTGTTCTACTATATTTTACCTGTGTACAACAAAAGCCCCCACTTGTTACTGCTGACACGTTACAGACTGGACCTGGTTTTGTATACGGCATAAATTTATTCACATACTTTATTGCCGTTTTAGTCATACATTAAGTACAGTTTACCGTCAACAAAGGTAAAAATTAAATAAAAGAAAAAATAAATACCTCCAAAACTACAATACATAAATTATTATAGTATCAAAAACAAACGAGACAAACGAAACAAATTTATTTGTGGGGCAGTTCTTTTAGTTGCATAAATCACATCATCAAAAGAATCCTAAGAAAATGTGGGTAGATGGTCGTCAAAAGCAAAAGCCGAATTTAGATTCATGGTACATATATATATACGCAAAGGGAAATGGAAAAAGATACATATACGCAAGTATCAGAATATAAACGAGAAGAAGAACGAGCATTTACAGTCAATTCAAAGGAATGGAATCTAATTCTAAATGGAGGTAAAAAAGTTTCGAAAAACATGGGCTATTGGCTTGGACGCTGGTGCAAGGTTTCCGTATTGATTTTGTCCGCAGGCCTTTACAATGATACAGATATTTCCATAAAAGTTGAAAGGACAGCGCAAATACACACACATTTGGTATCCATATCCATAAATGGCTCTCAATCGTCATCGCCGTCGTCTATATTTTTTTCGTCCTCGTGCCAAAACATGCACATTATACATATACATGTATGTATGTATGCATGTTCAGTAGATTTTACATTGTAGGTACATTAAGAAGATTTCTTTTTATGTTGTATACACACATGTTCTACGTACATATTACATATAGCACAATTGAGTATAATATCGCTGTTTGTAGAATACAATATTGTACAGGAGGAGGGTCCCCACAATTTTTGTAGATACAATACAATTGCTGGCTTTTGGCTTGCTAGAAAATTTCAATAATATGAATAGAATTGTGTATGCATATCACACTAGAATATACTGTATATTGTATATCTAGCATTTTTTCATGTGAAAGAAGTTCCTAAACATGTATTTTGAGGTCATTTTGCTCATATACAGTTTATACATTATTTCGCCATTTTCCATTCCTTCAGAGGTTCTAAAAGTAGCCAAGGAGAAGTAGGAGCAGAAGAAAACGACAAAAGAGAAAGTGACATGGTGAAAGCAGAGGATATACAATATACATAGAATAACAGTAACATGGAAAACGCCAGGGCAACAGTATTTTGTAGTGTAAATACATGCATATGAATACGGCTACATACTTGCAGACTCTTTTTAAAAATTCGTTTGGTATGATGATATGATACGATATGATACGACGACGGTGCAAAAACGCACTCTACTCTATTCAACCCTCGTGTGTACTTTTTATGTGCGTACGTATACACACATAATATATAATGAATAATATTTATACAATCTAGCTAGATAGTACATTAAATTCATATTCAGCACTTGTAGTTGCTCATGCAAAACTGCCTTTCATAGACTCGGTACTCGGTACATTGGACTACTCGACTTCATCCGTCCATCTATCTGGAATGCATGAGCCATGAAGGAGGAGGATTGCGAATAAGTTGACAGTCAACTCGACTCTCGACTGCACAGTACACAGCGTTATCCTGCGTATGCATGTATGTATGTATGGATGTGTAGACAGAAATCTAGATGTAACGGCATGGCCATGAGGATGGAGCAGCATAGGCAATGACCATGGTAAAAGTACGCGGATAGGAATACGAACATGAGGACGAGAACGAAAACGACCATTATGCAAGGCACTTAGAATATGTTATGCATAGGGGACAAGAGAAGACAAGCCCTCTTTCGTCTAACCGATTTGATGTGCATGTACCGTACTTTTATGATTCAGCCATGTCATGCCATGCCATGCCATGTATGTTATGCATAGTGTGTAGTGTGTGTGTGTGTACAATCAAAATCAAGAAAACGTTGCTCCCGTGTCCTGTAACGTTTTTTTCAAAGATAAGTAAATTGCCGAGGACGGATTCTCGGGCCATCCTTTGTTCATGTCTATTGTATACATTATACATGTCTATGTTCTTATTCATGTTCTTGTTCTTGTTCTATGGGTTTATATTATCTTGGTTACCGATCAAGTGTTCTACACCGAAAAAACAGAGCCCGGGACTCCTCTGTAGTAAAAAGAGCTCTAAAACCGGGATTTTATTTAGGCTATAACAAATTTTCCCACCCCCGTTTTTCAGAGAGTTTTTCCTCCCCACCTACGCATCTCATGGTTGTATAGAATAATGATGATATGGTATGACTATGAATATATACAACACTTATTATTATACACGAATCGCAAAGTATCGACTGTCTACAAAAGAAAAACCAAAAGACACAAAAAATGCTGAACACCCTTTTAAATACACGTACATACACAGCCAGATTCAGCTGTTGGCTGCATTACTCTGTATTTGCTTGCTGATCATAGACTCTAAACTGTAGACGCAGTGCCTCGATTTTGAATTCGAGCTATATTTTATGGTATAGATTTTGTCTAGTTTTACACTCGATGTTTGCTCGTGCATGGATCAAAAAAACTAGACATAAATCAATGTAATGTAAAAACATTGCTCGCTCTTAACATTATAGAGGTTTGATGTGGAGTAAGAAATTTTCAGTATATACGTATGTATTTGGATTTCATGCATTCGAGATTCGCGATTCTCCGAACTTTTGTATAGAAAACACAGAAAAATACAAATAAAAAAATGGTGAAAGTCCGTTTTCCTTTTCTTTCTCCAGATGTTTAAGGGTGAAAGCAGATCGAAATAAGAAGCGTATAGAGAAGAAGTATAGTAAGTCAAATGATTGACGACTGGACCGAATTTAATACACGTGGAAAAATCGCATCCTCTCTACACATGGTGCAAAATCTCCCAATTGTATATATGTGTGTGTGTGTACAATGAATTTGCTGTATATTTATTTATTTCACAAGAATACGTATCTGCAACTTGCATAGATACTTACTTACCCTGCACATTATCCGCGTCTGTAGTCCCTACTAGTGTGCTTTTTGAGCTTGGATAAAGTACCGATATTTCACTGGTTTTTGGCTGAGCTAGGACACATACATACTAAATATGTACATAAGTATACATAGCTGAATATAGAGACCAAAGACTGGAACACCGTTTCGCTGGATCGAGCTGTATCTCTCCCTTTATACATATGTACAATGTACATGTGGTTGCTCAGCACTCAGTAAAACACACATATCCATGTTTTGTAGGTACATATACAGCAATAGCCATCTTCTCTTCAACATATGTAGTATGTATAATGTATACATTTTCCATTGAACCAGATGCATGCATATGTATTTACATTGATGTGTATGGATTATATGGAGATCCATGTCAAGTTCTCTAGTGCGTAAAGTCAAGCCAAGTCAAGTGAACATCATCATCATCATCATCGTCGTCGTCGTCGTAGTCATCGCTGTCTATGTCGTTGTCGACGTCGCCATAGTGGTGGTTGGTTGTTCTCATACTCTTGGCTCTTAGTTGTGGCTCCTTTTCTCTTCCCTGTACAATGTACAATACATATATACGTACATACGTATGTGCCTTTCTTTTTCTGCTTCACATTTATTTCTTTATGTAGTTCTTGTCGAGCTTGCTTTTTCCACTTCCTATTTGCCTTTCACCCGTGTAATATCCTATAGAAGCTGGGCTAGGCTATCAACCCTCCTATAATTTCGTGATCCGTGCCGTAGCTAAGCTTCATACATACATACATTCATATACAAATACACACATGTATTGTAAAAGGGAGGATTTCATTGTATGTTGATTTTGCGAACGTGGCTTGGGTTGTCTGTACACTGCGGGACAGAATACATGGAACGATTTGAAATCTTGATTCAAGGTGGAAAATTTTTAATGAAGGAGAAACATTTCTGGGGTACTAGGAGCGTATGAAAGTTAGCAAATTTTATACTCTTTTAGAATCTGTCTTTATATTTTCGGGAAAAACAGTTTTACTGTACTTTTTATGGGAGAGAATGAAAAAAGGCACGAAAAATCGGGACAAAGTTATTGGAACGATTTCAGTAAAAAAGGTTTTTCTACAAGAAATCGCAGTTTTTCTGACCTTATTTTGACACCAATCGGTAGGTCGTAATGATTTACATAGGAATCGGTCCCGGTATCATGTAAAAACTCCGATTCTGTGACTCAAAATATGAGAAACATTACCCATTCAAATGCATGTAAAACTGAGAGTTGTCGCAGAACGACAATCATACACCAGAAACTACAAGGGTTACAAAGATGAGCATAAGCTTATCAGAATGAGGACAAAAAACTGAGTATAGGAGGTTGCTTTATCAGTTTTGAACCTCGCCAGGTCATCCCGTTGTTGACCTTGGAAAATCGTGACAGCGCGTGAAGAGAGAATGTGCTTTGTTTTCTCAACGTTTCTCACACAAAATAGTACCGTCTTTTCTCTTCTCTCTTGCATGAATTTAATTTAAGGCGGGCAAATTTAAGGCGGGCAAATTCAAGCCACAATTTCGCGTAAATTTTGAGAAGAAGGCGGGAAAGTTTTAGCTTAATTCGTCGTGAATTCTACATAGGTGAAGAGAGTGGAAAAACTCAAGCCGCAATAACCCCTGAATTTTGAGAACGGCGGTTGAATTGACGTCAATTCATGGCGGGATTATTTTAAATTGCAGTAAGTTTACACCAAAATTATGCGTGGAATTGAAATAAAAGGCAGATGAATTCAAGCCACCTCTTTTTAAGGGATAAAGCTCAATTTACAATTTACTTGACTCCTCTAGGAATTAATTACATAGTAATTTCGTAGTTAAGCTGCCTGTTTCGGCCCATGTTTTTAAAATGCATCATTTTTTTGCGAGTTCTCACAAGGTAACTATAACGCTAAAGCACATTACATAATTTTATGCTGTTTTTAATACGATGAAGTTGCATTTTAGAATTTCAGTCATAGAGAATGAACAGTGAACTTATCTTATTTAGGTATAATTTATATTTAAAGGCGACACTTAATTTTTTCATTTAAAGCTAGTATATTATGTCAAATTAATGAAATTCAGAAATACCTACTGTCAGTTTGTTGTCAATTTTAATTTATAAGGAGATTCCTGTCTACTTATCTATTTAAAAAAATTGTATTTGGTCGAAAAAACCCTTTAAGTTAATGTACTGATAAATTAGTATGCTATATAATTGGATGTAATTGGCCTAAATTTGTCCAAAACACATGTTGTAATCGTTAAATAGCAACATGGCACGATATTTTCTACCCCTCTTGCACGAAATTGCGGTAAATTTAATTTAATGCGGTCCAATAAACTTATTATTATTATAATTTGTAAAAATTAATATGTATTTGCAACTCATCGTTTACTGCAATTACTTACAATTCACATAAAAAGGAAGGATAAACTCGGCGACTTCACCACTTTTCCAGCTTTTCTCAACACGGTAAAAAAAATAGTGGAAAATGAACCGAGCATTTTTGTTGACCCTGCTGGGCCAAGTTGCTATTGTTTCAGCAGCATTCTCATTCAACAGCCCACCAGAGGTTGACCCCTTTGTTCGAAAATTTTACAATGAGCCCGACCCAGCAGAAACGAAAACGAGCACCTTGATTCTGACCGTCAAATCTCCTCCTCATCTTGGCTCTCATCAAGATGTCCTTGAAAATTTGGAAAAGTCCACAACATTCTTAAACCGGGAGCACCGACTCAACGCCGTTGTCCAGACTCTGAGAAACTACACCGCCCAAAGCCAACGGGACCTTCTCTCCTTTCTCCGGGAAAAGAAGGGAAGCGACAAGTCGACTGTTGAAATCGAGGCCTTGTGGGTCACCAACAAGGTCATTGTAAAGGGCGTTGATTCCGACCTCTTTGCACAACTTGTTCAGCGCTCTGACCTTGCCCGAATCGACGCCGATAAATATTTTCCGGTATCTAAAACGATTGACAAGGAGAACCGTGACCAAAACCAAGGGTATCGCCGATTTTTGCGGTCATCCAGCTTTAACAATGGAAGCCTCGGTCAGGATACAGATGATGCTGATGAACTTCAGTGGGGAGTGAAGAAGGTGCGGGCTCCTGAAGCTTGGAGTTTGGGAATAACGGGCAAGGGCATTGTGATCGCGATCATTGACACTGGTGAGTACATATGAAAGTTTTTTTTCAAAATTTTACATTTTTTAAAAAAATCTTTGTTCTTCTTTGCCATTGTGTTTTTTTAGGTGTCAGAGCCACTCATAAGTTACTCAAAACTAACTTTCGCAGTGATCGCGGATGGTTTGATACCCAAGGAAGTCTAGAGCCTATTGACGAACACGTAAGTCTGTAACACTAAAACCTTAAAAAATTGAACCGTTTTTGCATTTTTTTCAAAAAGTAAAATTTTTCATTAAAGTAGATACTCATTGCCAGACATTAAATAGTATTCAGTATTGTTGAATTCAACCTTAATTTTTGTTTTTTGTGCAGAGTCACGGAACTCACTGCACGGGAACAGCGGCGGGAACAGGGGGCATTGGTGTGGCCAAAGAAGCACAATGGATTCATTGTCGGGCCGGTGTCAGAGGTTTTGCCGTTAGTAACACCTTGAAATGCTCTCAATGGGTGTCTTGCCCTACTGACGCCAAAGGCCAAAATGAGGGTAAAACACAAAAAAAATCACCACACAATGCACAATTTCAAAAATTCAAAGCGCATACTGTCAAATGTAGAAAAGAATCCCTTATACGGAGAACATATAATGGAATTTAATGGTGAAAACGGTTAAGCGACTTTCAAAAAGGGCTGAAAATGGTCCACCAAAATAAGCGATTTTAAAAAAGGGCTGAAAATGGTTGTGGAATATTGATTCTAAACTGCTTATTTTGCATTTTTTGAGGCGATTTGAGTGTTTTTTGATGAAAATTGCTTAAAATGCGCTGTTCCCCGAAAAAATCGGCTCTTTTTTGACAAAAACAGCTTATTTTGTCTAGCGAGGTTGTCATAATAGCCAGTTTTGTTGAAAAAATTAAACCGTTTTGTATTTACAACCCCCTCCAGTTCAGTGGTCTTATACGGAATTTGTATTCACCAGCACAAAAAATAAAGGCCAAATTCGGGTTGAATTTGTTGTACCCGAATTCTCCCCCAGATATTCGGCCGGAAAAGTCGTAGTAGTAAGCCGAGTAATAAAGCATAAGCCGGGAAATCCGGCCAAAATTAAGCGAAAATTTCCGAATTCGGGTAGTTGGCCTGACTTTTCCGGCCGGAAATCCGGCGAGAATTCGGCCAGATTATCCTGCCGAATTCGGACTTTTATTTTTATACGGGCAATGCTTAAAATGTATGACGTTTGACTAATCTGTTATGTTCCGTTTTGGCGTTTTGATTAGACTGCTCAAAGGCCGCCCACGTGGTCTCCATATCTATCGGAGGGGGAGGGGGTAATCCGTACATGGACGACGTTGTTCGGACTTGGATTAGTCAGAACATTGTCCCTGTAATTGCCATGGGCAACGAAGGTGACAAAGGCTGCAAAAGTCAAATGAGCCCCGGTGACAACCCTGATGCAATTGGTGTTGGCGCTACCAGTCACCATGACGACATCGCATATTTCAGTGGTCGCGGTCCCAACGAACGGGGTGGCATTAAGGTCATAAAGTTTACATCTGTTTTTGTATATATTTATCAAAAATTTGTAAAAATGCCATTTTTGTTTTTTAACTTCCATATTTATGAAAAAAAACTGTTCAAATTTACAGCCAGATGTCAGTGCTCCAGGCTGGGGAATCAGTTCGGCATCTAACGCGGATGATGATAGTTTAAAAGAAAAGTCTGGAACTTCGAGTAAGGACGAACTTTAACTCTTGTCAGCGTCAAAAGTTAGTAGAAAATTCATAAAGTCTCTGTTTTTAGTGGCCACGCCTCATGTTGCCGGCATAGCCGCCCTGATGCTGTCAAACAACCCAAGCATGACCTATGCTCAGGTCAAGGCGGCCCTTACGAAAGGCTGCGACCCGGTTCCACCCTCGGGTAAAGACTGCGGGGGCATCAAAGAAACCACCGTTCCAAATCACATATCTGGATATGGCCGAGTCAACGTTATCAAGGCGATGGGTAAATGATGATGAAAACGGCAGGTCAGAGCCCAGCCATATGTAGTTATCATGAATTTTCATATTAAATTACAATTAAATTACCAGAAATTCTCCTAAATATCGATGAAAATGGCCCATAGTTTATTTATGCATGATTGCACTGCATACTTTTATCCCATGAAATATATATAAGCAAGCTACATACGGATAAAGGAGAAGACTTTGAATTCAAAGATCGATCCCGCGTGGATTTTTTGATACAAGCCGGCGGTTTTAAATCCCGATTCCAAGTGAATTTTTTCAGAGAAAGCGGGTACATTAAACAGCCAATACCGCAAAAGTTTTCGAGAGAAAGCGGGCGAATTTAAATCCCGTGTTAGTTTTTCAGAGGTGTGACGAGATTTTAAAGACCAACCCCCGCTTGAATTTTTATAGAGAAAGGGATAAAATTCAAAGGACAGTCCCACGTGAATTCTTGATACAAGAGGAGAGAATTTAAATACCAACCCCGCGTGGATTTTGCAGAAAAGGCGGTCAAATTCAAATTCCGGAGAAAACGGGCGAATAAAAAGGCCCATTCCGCGTGAATTTTAAAATAACGCGTGCAAAATTAAATCCGAATCTGGCGTGAGTTTTCGAGAGAAAGCCGCCGATTTTAAATCGCGCGTCAATTTTTGAGTGGAAGCGGAGGAAAGCTAAATCCCGCCTACATCTTTTTTAATAGCGAGAAAATTTAAAGGTAAATCCCGCGTAGGTTTTGAGGGAAAGCCGACGAGTTTAAAAGCAAATCCCGCGTACATGTTGGAAAATTACTGAGCCAATTTAAAGGAAAATCCTGCTTTCAAACGCAAATTCCGTGCACTGAAAATACGCAACGCGTAAAATTCAAGCCAAAATACACCGGAAAAAAGTTTTAACAAAAGTTAACGGACCGGGTAGGCAAATTCGATCTATGTTATGCCCTGTAAATTTTCTAACGAAATCCCGCGTAATATTCGTCAGAAAAGCGAGATAATTCAAGCCCGATTCCCGCGGAAGGCGAACGGGATAAATTCAATAAATTAACAAAAATTTAAAGAGACGAACGAATCAATTAGAGCCCAAATTAGCAAAGGAAGCCGGGGCTTAAAGCCTGAATGTACCGTAAATTGATGAAGCAGAACAGTGTATGCAAAGCCAGAATCCGGCGTATATTTTTCAGGGCAGGCGGGTTAATTTCAGACCGAATCCCTGGTAAAATTCAAAAACATCTGCCGTATTAAAAGGGTTTAGATTTGCTCTTGAATTTCTTGGCCTTCCCGGCATTGCTGGAAAAAGGTCAACTCTATATTTAACTTCCAATTACATTACTAACGAGAATTTGGGCCTTTAATTCACCCCGAAATAGGTCAGACTCGCCCCATATCACGGTTTTTAAAGTTTTTCAAATTGAATCCCGAATCCAGCGTACGTAAATTCTTGTAAAAGGGCGGGAAATTTCGAATTTTAAACAAAACTGGCACAAATTTAAGCCTCAAATCTTTGTGAATTTTGAGCAAAACGTAGGTCGCTACAAGCCCAATTTCTGCACATATTTTAACAAAATTGCGGGAAAATTCAAGCCCTTATATCCAGCACGAAGTTTGAGAAAACGGCTGACAACTTTTACGCAAATTTTAACAACAACGTACTCTAGATATTAAGTTTAAATTTCATTTTGAGAATTTTTGACTCATTGTTTAAAGATTTTAGGCGAAATCAAAATTGCTGAATGGCGGATAATTCCAACTTTAATTTCAATTTTAACCGCGCAAGATTTAAAGTAGAACCACTTGAAAAATAAAAAAGATGCAAACTCATCATGATTTGCAAAGACTTTTAAATCTTAATTTAAAAGTATATTTGGCGCGAAAATTTGAAAATTCGAAATTGGGTTTTCATATTCAAAAAATCACCATTTCTTTGTTTTTCTGCCGATTTTAGAAAGCTTTACCAATCTGAAACAGCAGAGAACCGTGTTTGAATACTCAAATATGACGCGGTAATGAAAAGTCGTGTTTGGATGCGAAATCCAAGTTTTACTGAAGCTGTACCCGGATATTTTTCACAAGCCTGGAGAATTTTTTTTTGTGTCAACAAGACTTTCAGAGCATTCATTTACCTTCCAAAACTGCATGAAAAAATTTAAAGTTTTCCTCGTGCGGTGATTCAAGTGATATCTTTAGTTATAGTTGTACATTGTGTAAAAGTAATTCGTGAAGAAATGATTTAGCTTTCGGCTTTCATCAGCTTTTGCGAAAGGTCGATTTTAGCCTATGCAAAAATATTGCCATAGACTACAATACGTAAAACATGTGCATGCATACAATGTGTGTGGTGTCTGTCAGTCGTATTCAATTTTTACAGCTAAAAACAATAGTTTGACGCTGTTCAGAATTAATGCCGTGAAATGCTTTGCTCATCATCTGATATTTTCACATATTTTATCGTTTGCGGACTCATAGATTGAATGACAAAGAAGCTGACAGTTGAAAGAAAACTTTATTTTGTCTGTGTTGTTTTCCACTTTTCTAGAGCCTTCATTTGATCACCTTTTTCACTTTTTATTTACACTCTAAAACGGTTAGAACTGCTTTAATTTTATCGTAATAAATTGATTTACTTGAAAAATCCGTCAACCAAATTAAAATTTCAGTGCAATCGCGAATGTTTGTAAAAGGCGTAGATAGATAGATACAATCCCGAAAAATAGATAGATACAATCTCAATTTCTCAAAATTGGCAAAAAATTCACAAGACTGTAGTCAAGCTCCATCTCCTTAGCCCCCATATGGTCAAATTTGGTGCCGAATTTTTGTTATTAAATTTTCCCCCATGGTTGAACATTTATTTTTTCTAATTATAAAAAAATTAAGCAAAAGGAAATAATCATACCTAATTATCCTGATAAGCAAAAATATAACATGAGGTAATGTTCTAATATTTGATTTATCTTTTTTATTTGGCCATTTAACTGGGGGGAATACTAAATATTAAAACTTTTTAATATTCATTTTTTATAATAAATAAAAAAATTAAATAAATTAAAAGCCCTTATCTAAGATAATTTCCCTAAGTAATATGTGCCTGAAAAATATTTCT